>JAHIAM010001849.1:0-49668 GCA_021605205.1 Aegilops longissima
CCACTTCTGTTGTCATTTCGGCTGATTAGCGGACGTAAACCATGGGCCATATGTGGCTAGCGTCATATCGGGCCCATTAACAGCCCATATAAAATAGCGATAATCTAGCCCGACCGAAGTTCCGACTGTTAAAGTCCATGTATTAGGTCGGCGCATTTAGAGCCGTCCAATTTCGGACTGTCAAAGATCCGCGTCGTAAATGGGCCACCATTTGACTGCTAAGTCGATGGGTTATTTAGCTGTCGGGCCCAATCTCACTTCGGTCTATTAAAGGCCCATGTTTTTATGGGCTCGAGATATTTACACACTAAGCGGCCTATTTTACTGCGGGCCCAAATTATGTTTAGGCCTTTTAAAAGGCCCACTATGAGCACAGAGCCTACAGAAAAATATAAGCTTATGCTGATTTAGGCCGAGATATTTTAGTGGGCTACATGCCAATTTAGCCCGTAATCGTTTTAGCCCAATTGGAATGGGCCCGGCAGATGTTGGCATGTTGGGATCTCTGAAGCTTTCGATCGAATACATTACTAAGATAAACCTACACTATACAAAAATAGCGTCGTAATTCTTGCGACTGAGGCAACATCATAAATGTTGTATCACAACAAAATAAATTCAATCATACAACAAAAGGCCTATTGGCATAAAGTTTACGATCCTTCGGATAAAAGCACCATCAGATTTATAGAAGCACGAGATCATTTGACCGAGTGCTAATGTTTGTTGTAGAATCGATGGAGCGACACGATCTCCACCTTTTTTCGCCATTGCTCTTGAACAACGAAGTAGAATGTCGATAGTCTGGTTTCAAAACCATTCATATCTTGGCGAAATTTCTCAACCACTATTCTTGTTTCGAAACAACGTCCATTAGGGATTGGACTTGTGTGCGGAAACAGATATACCACTTTGTCTAGCGGAAGATTTTGTTCGATGGCGATTTGGACGAGGTTACTGCTACGTCTTGAGCTTGCTTAGGTTTTCCCGAAGAGGAGGATGATGCAACCGATGGCGTAAGTATTTCCCTCAGTTTTTGAGAACCAAGGTATCAATCCGATGAAAGGCCGCGCCAAGTCCCTTGTACTGCATAAAGCGATAGCTACTCCAACCAACGCGATTAGGGGTTGTCAATCCCTTCACGGTCACTTACGAGGTGAGATCGATAGAGATAATATTTTGGTATTTTTGGTATAAATATGCAAAGTAAAAGTAAAAGCAAAGTAAAAATAAAGCAAGTAAATAAAGTGATGGAGATTGATATGATGAGAATAGAACCGGGGCCATAGGTTTCACTAGTGGCTTCTCTCAAGAGCATAAGTATTCTCAGGTGGGTGAACAAATTACTGTTGAGCAATTGTGAGAATTGAGCATAGTTATGAGGTTATCTAGGTATGATCATGTATATAGGCATCACGTCCGAGACAAGTAGACGAAAGCGATTACGCATCTACTACTATTACTCCACTCATCGACCGCTATCCGGCATGCATCTAGAGTATTAAGTTAAAAAGCAGTACGCCTTAACCAAGATGACATGATGTAGAGGAATAAATTCATGCAATATGATAAATACCCCATCTTGTTATCCTCGATGGCAACAATACAATCGTGCCTTGCAACCCTTTACATCCTTTGGTAAGGCACATGATTGAACCCAAAGCTAAGCACTTCTCCCATTGCAAGAACTACCAATCTAGTTGGCCAAACCAAGCGGATAATTAAGAGACTTGCAAAGATAACTCTTTGGGTTCTAGGGGTGCATCAGCAAATTAAAATTCTCGAAACATCCGGAACATGCTACGGAGATGGATAATTCGTTACCACTAGGCAGCGTGCGTGCGGGAAGGTTGGGGCAAGCGGCGCGGGATCGTCTCCTCCTCGTTCGATCTCCCTCGGCGGCGGTCGTCGATCCCTCACGAGTTCGGGGCGGCGATGCACCGCCTCTAAATTTGCGTCGGGAGGAACACCGGCGGGGACTTGGGTCCGATCACACGTCGGGGCAAGTGGAGGTGGCTCACGGCAAGCAATCAACCTCCACAGGCGGCGATCGCCTCCCAAGGGCGATCTCACCCTCGGGCAAAAGCCCGCGGGGTGCCGCACCTCCACTTTATATAGGCGTCCGTCCGGAGCTCAACACTTGGGCCTCGCGGACCCTAAACAAATCTCTCGGTCAAGTTCCTAGTCGATTCGGATCACATCCACCCGGTGTCCCTTGAACCGACCGTGGTTCCTTCCTTAAACGCAACCCCTTAGGTTCAATCGGCTTGGTCACATTGGATCACCTCCGACCTGCGGTTGTGCGACCTCTAGCAAGGCGTGCCGACCCCAAGCGATGAAGCTTTTAAGCGAACCTGACATCATACTTCCATTCCTTTTGCCACCCGATATATTTGCCGGGCTCAAGGCGAGACTTCATCCTTGTGCTGCCCGACCTCTTTCCGTTCGATGGTACCGACCACTATCCGGATTATCTCATAATCCCCTAGCCATGCTGTTCTGGTCGGATCACCACGAGGGGCCCAGTATATCTCTCCTTCGGAGGGCAAATCCCATCTTGCTCGACCATGTCTCCGCATGGGGTTGGACAAACCGAAACCTACCTTTTAACTACCATCACGGAGTAGCTTTGGTGGAAAGCAAGTCTATCACCATCTCAGTACTCGTCCTCGGTCTTAGGACATAGACTATGTTGTACTAGAGACTCACGATGACATTCGTCTCCATAGTTGGGTCTCCGACTCGGACCTTATCTCGACTTCGGATCCGACTATGTCGAATCCGACCAGACCTTTCCAAGTCCATATTATCCGGTTAGCATCCAATGCTCCATGGCTAGTGAGACGAGCCATCGGCCGTGTCATATGCTAGTCTAGTCGGTCGGCGTCCACACACCCTTTGACTAGGGACCTTTTAGGACAGTCATCATACAATGTAAGTCCCACAAACAAGTCCGTTTGGATACAATCATTGATAATGTCCAAGGACTATCTTTATTCATAAACACATAGGAAATATCATCATACATGATTGCCTCTAGGGCATATCTCCAACATCTCCCACTTGCACTAGAGTCAATCAAATAGGCATCGAATGCCCATAGCTCTAACGTGCCCCTCATGCTTGGGTTGTGGAAGTGGCTTAGTCAGCGGATCGCAACATTTGCATCCGTGTGAATCTTGCATAACTCTACATCACCATTATTTACGATCTTTACGTATCGGTGATATTTCCGGTCTATATGTCGACCTTGTGGTGATTCCTCGGCTCCTTGGCGTGCGATGGCACGAATTATCACAATAAAGTTCAACGGTTTCACGAGGCTGGGAAAATACCAAGATCATCCGAGAAAATGCGGATCAAACACCTTCCTTTGCGGCTTCACAAGCGCAATGTATTAACTTCACGTGGTAGAATCGAGCCACGTATCACTGCTTGGAACTCATCCGATTACTGCTCCTCCATTCGGGGCGTACACGAATCAGGTTGTGATCGACAAATCATCTCATCGGTTTGAAACTAGCATCGGCGTAACCCCTTACGGCGAGCTCTTCCTCACCTCCATAAACTAGGAACATCTCTTTAGTCATTTTGGTACTTCAAAATAGTCTTTACCGCTGCCCGGTGACTCTCACAGGTTGGCACAGTATCTACTTGGTAGGCTTATTGCAAAAGCAACATCGGGGCCTTGTACATATCATGGCATACATGATGGATCCGATTCTTTGAGGCATCACGGATCCTACTCATCCTGCTTCGCTCATCGGATGTCGAAGGACTCACGAGTCTCGCTTAGCCTTATACCATGTGAGCGGCAAGAACCCTTTCTTCGCCTCACTCATGTTGAACCGCTTCAACACTTTATCTATGTACGTGCTCTGGCTTAAGCCGAGCAGCCTCCTCAATCTATCTCTATAGATCTTAATGCCTAAAATATAGACTGCCTCACCAAGGTCCTTCATCGAAAACTTGCCATTCAATGATCCCTTGACCGAGTTTAACATCGAAACATTATTTCCGATCAGTAGTATGTCATCCACATACAAGATCAAAAACACTATCGAGCTCCCACTTAACTTCTTGTATAAACAAGAATCCTCTTAGCTTTTGATGAAACCGAGACCGGTGGCGACCTCATCAAAGCGAATGTTCCAACTCCGAGATGCTTGCTTCAACCCATAAATGGATCTCTTGAGCTTGCATACCTTACTAGTGCTAGTCGGATCGACAAAACCCTCGGGCTGTATCATATACCGTCCTCGGTTAAATTTCCGTGAAGGAAAGCCGTCTTGACATCCATCGCCATATCTACGTAATCGAAATATGCAGCTATAGCTAGTATGATCCTCACGATTTCAGCATCGCTACCGCCGAGTAAGTCTCGTCGTAGTCAACTCCTTGAACTTGTCCATAACCTTTAGCGACAAGCCGAGCTTTGTGGATATGAACATTTCCATCCACATCGGTTTTCTTCTTAAAGACCCATTTGCAACCAATGGCGATTCGCGCCGGTGGCGGATCAACCAAGTCCCGGACTTGATTCTCATCCATGGACTTTAACTCGGATCTCATGGCCTCTAGCCATGCCTCGAATCTGGGCTCACCATCGCTTCCGCATCGTGGCGGCTCGTCGCTTTCTAGCAACAATACATCGCGCACTCTGCGCAATCTTTCCGACCTCCGTGGTTCGGTGCCGCTTCCACTACTGGTTCCACGGCCCGACTCGGTATGATCTCATCACCAGGTGAGCCGTCCCAGTGGTCCTCGAATTTCTTGAGTCGAACCGTCCTCCACTGGCCTCCCGGTAGAAACTCTTTCTCAAGGAAAACCCGTTCGAGCAACAAACACTTTGTTCTCTTCCGGTTGTAGAAGCTATATCCCAAGGTTTCCCTCGGATATCCCACGAATATGCATTTATCCGACTTGGGTGTAAGCTTATCGACATAAATCGCGACAAATGCTTCACAACCCCAAATCTTTAGAAAAGACAAATGGGACTCTTCCGGTCCACATCTCATCGGTGTCTTGTCTACAGATTTTGATGGTACCCTATTAAGTGTGAA
This sequence comes from Aegilops longissima, assembly GCA_021605205.1. Lineage (NCBI taxonomy): Eukaryota > Viridiplantae > Streptophyta > Magnoliopsida > Poales > Poaceae > Aegilops > Aegilops longissima. The sequence goes on from JAHIAM010001849.1 coordinate 5,064, forward strand.
AGCTGCAGTTTCTAGGCGTATCCCCAAAATGACAAGGTAAATCCGATTTGCTCATCATAGGGCGGACCATGTCCAACAAGGTCCTATTCCTCCGTTCGACCGCCATTTCTCATGGCGTGCCGGAGAGTGTGAGCTGAGTACTATACCTCGACTTTTCGAGATGATCATCGAACTCTGGCTCATGTACTCACCTCCACGATCGGATCGTAGAAGCTTTATAGTCTTGCCGAGGTGATTCTCAACCTCGTTCTGAAACTCTTTGAACTTTTCAAAAGTCTCCGACTTGTGCCTCATCAAATAGATATATCCATATCTACTCAAGTCATCGGTAAAAGTCATGAAGTACTGATAGCCACCTCTGGCGGTTGTGCTCATTGGACCACACACATCACTATGTATAAGTTCCAATAGCTCGGGCGTCCTCTCGCAACTCTTTGCGAAAGGAGACTTAGTCATCTTGCCGAGCAAGCATGATTCACATGTCTCGACGACCGAAGTCGGACGAGTTAGATCCCATCATCATGGAGCTTCTTCATGCGTTTCAGACTAATGTGTCCAAGCCGGCAATGCCGAGTATGTCGGTTTATCTCATTTGGCTTATGCCTCTTGACATTCGTTATAGACGGTTCTGTTCTAGATTCAATATAAATAGCCCATCAACAATGGGTGCATAGCCGTGGAACATACCATTCAAAATATCAAACAACCATTGTCCTTTAAATTGAATTCATAACCTTGACTCATCAAACATGAGGCGAGAAATAATGTTCGACTAAGTGCAGGAATGTAATAACAATTATTCAATTCCATAATGAATCCGGAAGGAAGTTGGAGCTGCATCGTGCCGACCTCCAGCGCAGCAACTCTTGCTTTGTTGCCGACCACGATGTCAATCTCCTTGTGCCACACCCCTAGTTCTTACCAGCCCTGCATCGAGTTGCAAATATGAACAACCGATCCGGTATCAAATACCAAGAGCTACTAGGTATGTCGACAAGGTAAATGTCTATAACATATGCAACAAGTGTACCTTTGCTGAAGAAGCATTTCCGGCCTTCTTGCCATGCTCGCAAGCCACTTGCTCAGTTCCTCTTCGGATGACCGATCTCCTTGCAATGAAAACAAGCGGTCTTTGAGTCGGTCCAGACTTGGTAGCGCATGGCGGAGAGTTACCATCTCCGTGCCCTTTGCCTTAGCCTTTTCTTGGACCAACTCTTCTTGAACTTAGCGATTTCGCACCATCAACACTTGATGCGTGCCTTTCTTAATATCCTGCTGCGCCACTTTGAGCATCCCATGCAATTCAGTGAGCTTCTTATCCATGCCATGCATATGATAGTTCGAGATGAGCGTCCCATAGCTGGCGGGAAGAACCTAGAACAGCATCGTAGCCAGCTCATCCAAAGGCGGAAGCCCAAACGATCAAAGCTTGCACATATCCGATCATCTTGATCACATGTGGGCTCGATGGATCACCTTCCTTCAACTTACAATCCATCAAGGATGCAGACGTTGAACCTTCGGTCCTAGCACGTATGCGAAACATGCTCTTGAGACTCTCGATCATATCGTAAGCCTCAATATTTTGAAATCTTTGTTGCAAATCGGGCTCCATACAAGCCAGCATCAGACGGTGATCTCTGTTGATTCATCAACGAGTTTACAGTAGGCATTCTTAGCTGTGGCACTAGCATTATCGGCGGGTTCCTCTGGAAGTGGATCCTCTAGAACATGTTCCTTTTATCGTGCTTGAGAACAATTCTCAGATTTCTATACCGGTGGTAAAGTTTGTTCCATTCAGTTTATCCTTTTCGAGAATTGATTTCAATGCAAAGTTGGGTTGAGCAGGTGGTGCCATTGATCTACAACAGAGAGAATATGCAATCACTAAGCAATGTGTTTATGTAGAGTAATTCTAGCCTAAGCGAAATACTCCCTTGAAGTCGGCATCCCTCCATAAACTCTCGGTGATTCGGGATCCGACTAGCGCATGCGACTAGTGAGCTTTAGCATCACTGCTAGCCAACATACCTATCGGTAAGCAACTCCTTGCTAATCGCATCTCTATCGACTCACTGTCGATCGGAAGGTATCTCATACCCGGCTAACCTTCTTTGCCACAAGGCCCAAAACCGTTTTGATAGCCTTGTCAAGTTAACTGATGGAGTGCATGTCCGTGTCCGAACCACGAACCCTTGATTCAAGGACACCCAGCCAGCACCAATTTCATGAGCCCACTACTAGGCGTACTTGGCGTGCGAAGGTGCAACATCGGGATGGCAATTAAGCTTGATATTCATGAGGATCATTCTATCATTTTAACATGCATAGAAACAAAGAAGCATAACAATCACAAATATAACACATATTGTGAAATAGTATGGCTCCTTCATGGGCGTTCTTCGGTCGGCTCCGACTCCGATGACCATCTGAACTCCATCTTGTTTGTCACGCCCGGGCGTAAGCCGCCAACCTGATCTCTATTATCCAACTACTACAACTAGTAATGAATTTTACATAGAGTCACAAGTCGACATGCAGTCGTTATACAATATAATGACACTTTGGCTCACGGTGGGTGACAAACATGACCGCATAAATTACACACATGCATCACATACACATGAGCCATACTATCCACATCAAACCTGCAAAACAAAGTATAGAATCGCATTCTACCGGTTTGTGTGGCGAGTTACGAAATACTGCGGCGCTTCGCACCGCCGAATTCTCGTCATCTGACCGATCTTATCGATCATCGCGAATCCGATTCGGTTCGTTTCACTTTATTAACCCGATGGCGGATGACCGACGGTATGGGTAGATCGTGTCCGCGACCTCATCGATCGATTCTACGAAAACATAGCCATCGATCCCCATGTGCAGTTGATCTCATCAACCGTGCACACACCGATCTTACCAGGACAACAGATCTCATCGCGCCTCCGCATATCTAATATGCATACGATCTGAATCAAATCCTATAACGAGGCTCGATACCCTTTGTTGGGTTCTACGGTAGGGTGCATCATTGCAAATTAAAAATTCCTACGAGAACATCCGAGGAACATGCTACGGAGATGGATCACAGTTCATTACCACTGGCAGCCTTGATGCAGTGCGTGAAGAAGTTGGGGCAGCGCGTCGTGGATCGTCTCCTCCTCGTTCGATCTCCCTCGGCGGCCGGTCGTCCGATCCCTCGTCACGAGTTCGCGGGGCGGCGCAAGTGCACCGCCTCTAACGGTATCGGCGTGCGGGAGAGAACATCGGCGGCGGACTGCTGGGTCGATCACACGATCGGCGGCAAGTGGAGGTGGCTCCACAGGCGAGCGATCAACCTCCACGAGGCCGGCGATCACCTCTCACGAGGCCAGCGATCTCACCCCTCGGGCAAAATGCCGCTTGAGTGTGCCGCACCTCCACTTTATATAGGCGTCGTCGCGAGCTCAACACTTGGGCCTCGCCGGACCCTAAAGCAAAAAGTCTACTCGGTCACGTTCCTAGTCGATTCGGATCACATCGACCGGTGTCCTCTGAACCGACCTCGTAGGTTCCTTCCCTTAAGCGCGACCCCTTAGGTTCAAGTCGGCTTGGTCACGATTCGGATCACCTCCGACCATGCGGTTGATGCGGCCTCTAGAAAGGCATGCCGACCACCAAGCGGACGATGAAGCTTGCTAAGCGAACACTTGTACATCATACTTCCATTCCTTTTGCCACGATATATGTTGTCGGGCTCAAAGCGAACTGTCATCCTTGTGCTAGCCGACCTCTTTCTCGTTCGGTGATACGACCACTATCGGACTATCTCATAATCCTTGTCGCATGGCCATGCTATTCTGGTCGGATCACCGAGGGGCCAGTGTATCTCTCATCGGAGGGGCAAATCCCATCTTGCTCGACCATGTCTCGCGGCATGGGTTGGACAAACCCGAAACCTACCTTTGTAACTACCCATCACGGAGTAGCGTTTGGTCGGCCCAAAGCAAGTCTATCACCATCTCAGTACATCGTCAGCTCAGGTCTTAGGACATAGAGCATATGTTGTACTAGAGACTCACAGATGACATATCGCTGCGTCTCATAGTTGGAGTGCTGTCCGACTCGGACCTTATCTCGACTTCGGATCCGACTATATCGAATCCGACCAGACCTTTCAAGTCCATATTATCCGGTTAGCATCCAATGCTCCATGGCTAGTGAGACCGAGCCATCGACCGTGTCATATGCTAGTCTAGTCGGCTGGCGTCCACACAGCCCTTTCGACTAGGGACCTTTTAGGACAGTCATCATACAATGTATAGTCCCACAAACAAGTCACGTACTTGCGATACACATCATTGATAATGTCCAAGGACTATCTTTATTCATAAACACATAGGAAATATCATCATACATGATTGCCTCTAGGGCATATCTCCAACAAACTCAATCATACATAAAATAATTGAGAGAAGATTCAAATATTATTCATAGGTAAGGCTGGATCATAAACCCACAATTCATCGGTCTCAACAAACACACTTAAAAAGAAGATTACATCGAATAGATCTCCACGAGGGGAGAACATTGTATTGATATCCAAAAAGAAGAAGCCATCTAGCTAATAGCTATGGACAGAAGGTCTGAGTAAACTACTCACACTTCATCGGAGGGGCTATGGTGTTGATGTAGAAGCCCTCCATGGTGGATGCCCCCCTCGGTGACTCCGGAACATGCCCCAAGATGGGATCTCGTGGATCTGAGGGAGTTGCGGTGGTGGAATTAGGTTTTGGCTCTGTTACGATCGTTTGGGGATACGTGGTATATATAGGAGGAAGAATGCGTCGGTTGGGCGTCGGGGCCCACGAGGCGAGGCGCGCCCGAGGCCCTCCACCTCGTGACCGCCTCGCACTTCTTGGAGTAGGGTCCAAGTCTCACGGATCACGTTCGGTGAGAAAATCACGTTCGAAGGTTTCATTCCGTTTGGACTCCGTTTGATATTCCGTTTCTTGAAACACTTGAAATAGGCAAGAAAAACAGCAATTACAGGCTGGGCCTCCGGTTAATAGGTTAGTCCCAAAAGTAATATAAAAGTGGAAAATAAAGCCCAATATAGTCCAAAACAGTAGATAAAGTAGCTTGGAGCAATCAAAATTATAGATACGTTGGAGCGTATCGGTTATGACAACCAACCGAATTACGCATGAAGGTGCTTTTTGCCTTGTTAGTGGAGAGATCTTGAGGCTTTGCAGCAGAGGTGACATTGTACCTTAGTAGCCTCGTCACCTTCAGGTGGTTGTGGTTGTTCAATCATTTGTTCCATAGCTTCTGAAAGTTTGAACTTGTAGATTAGTGTACGGATAAGTTACTAATGAGACAAAAACAAACAAAGTAGGTTAAACATTTATACATAACTTATTTTGGTGAACTCTTTAATACATTAGCATGTATTGTAGTGCCAACTACATAATAAAATCACTTTCAACATATGTCCATGTAGCATGCCTCTTTGCATTGTCTATTTCCTCACATTTGTTGACATCTAAGGATAAAGAGACATGGCAAAAGTAATATAAAGCAACAATTCTGGGTTGGGCCTCCGGTTAATAGGTTAGTCCCAAAAGTAATATAAAAGTGGAAAATAAAGCCCAATATAGTCCAAAACAGTAGATAAAGTAGCATGGAGCAATAAAAATTATAGATCGTTGGAGCGTATCGGACATCTAAGCTTAATTCCTACTCGTCCTCGGTAGGTAAATGATAAAAGAGAATTTTGATGCAGTGATACTTTGGCATAATTTCAATATAAATCTTCTTACTTGTGATATGAATATTCAGATCCGAAGATTTGAGACAAAAGTTCATATTGACATAAAATAATAATACTTCAAGCATACTAATCAAAGCAATCATGTCTTCTCAAAATAACATGGCAAAGAAAGTTCATCCCTACAAAATCATATAGTTAGGCTATGCTTCATTTTTGTCACACAAAGATGTTCCCAACTTCTATACCCCGATGACAAGCCAAGCAATTGTTTCATACTCAAATAATCTCAAACTCTTTCAACCTTTCACAATACATGGAGCGAGCCATGGGTATAGCACTATGGGTGGAATAGAATATGATGATGGGATTGTGGAGAAGACAAAAAGGAGAAAGTCTCATATCGTGAGGATAATCAACGGGCTATGGAGATGCCCATCAATTGATGTCAACATGAGGAGTAGGATTGCCATGCAACGGATGCACTAGAGCTATAAGTATATGAAAACTCTACAAAAGAAACTAAGTGGGTGTGCATCCAACTTGCTTGCTCAGGAAGACCTAGGGCACTTTGAGGAAGCCCATCATTGGAATATACAAGCCAAGTTCTATAATGAAAATTTCCCACTAGTATATGAAAGTGACAAAATGAGAGACTCTCTATATGAAAAACATGGTGCTACTTTGAAGCACAATATATGAGACTCACTACATGAAGAACAAGGTGCTACTTTGAAGCACAAGTGTGGTAAAAGGATAGTAGCATTGTCCCTTCTCTCTTTTCTCTCATTTTTTGGGCCTTCCTTTTTTGGCTTTGCTCTTTTTTTAAATGCGGAATCTCATCCCGACTTATGGGGAATCATATTCTCCATCATCCTTTCCTCACTTGGGACAATGCTCTAGTAATGATGATCATCACACTTTTATTTCTCTTACAACTCAACAATTACAACTCGAAACTTAGAACAAAATATGACTCTATATGAATGCCTCCGGCGGTGTACCGGGATGGTGCAATGAATCAAGAGTGACATGTATGAAAAATAATGCATGGTGGCTTTGCCACAAATACGATGTCAACTACATGATAATGCAAATCAATATGACAATGATGGAGTATGTCATGATGTAACACCCGGATAATCATGCTACAGTAATCTCACGTTGATGGTGCCACGTCACCTCTGTCACTGTAGATAATCTCGGGTTGAATCAAAACCGTTTCGAAATTTAATTCAAATATATGAGGACAATAAAAGTTTTCAAAAAAAATCAAAACTAAAATGTTCGGGGGTTGTCAAATATTACTAAGTTAATTATAGTGTGGTGCACACATTTTTATAAAGTGTCTGGATATTTTAAAATAAATTAAAACAGAAAAGGAAAAATAAGAAAAGAAAAATAAAACAAAGGAGAGGGAGAAAACCCCCACAGGCCAAACTGGGCCAAGCCCAGCACAGCCCAGCCAGCCCACAGCCCGGCCCACCCCCCTCACTCCTGCCCCGGTCGGCGGAAACCCTAGCCGAGCAACCAATCCCCCAATCCCTTCTCCTCCCTCCCATCGATCTGGATCGGGATCCGCCCGATCCCGTCGCCCCAGGCTTGGCGCGCCCACCCACCGGCCTCGTCCTCCTCCCCTCCTCCCGACCGGCCGCCACAGACCTTGAGCCCCCCATCGTCGCCTCGGGACCGTCCCGACTCCCACCTCCTCGCCGGACCGCCCGTCGCCACCCGGCGCCTCCCGCCCTCCTCCTCGCGGTCGTCCCGGCCGCCCCAGCTCACTACCGAGACCCTCGCGTCCCCGTGAGCTCTTTTCCCCCTTCGCTCCCGATCCCCGAGGATCGATCCCTCTCCTCGTTTCCTCCCGGCGCCACCGCGCTCCCGTCGCCCGATTCGGCCGTGCCCGCGATACCTCCCTCCCCTCGCGGACCTTCCCCCGGGAGCTCCTCCTCGCCTCGGCGCCGCTCGGGGCCCCGTGCGAACAGCCCCGTCGCGGATCTCGTCGCCAGCGCCCTCCGGTGACCAAATGGTCCGGGCGAGCCCCTTGTGCTCAGCGGCGTCGCGCAGCCCTAGCCTTCCGTTAGCCCGAAGCGCTAAGTCGCCGTGGTCGTCTCGCGCCCGAACCACCTCACCGCCGATGGGCTTCGCGTTCGTTTCCGGCCACCTGCTTGCCAGCGCAACCACCACCAACCGAACCGTCGTCGTCTCCCGTTCGAGCCCCTTCCGCCCAGCCATTTTGGCCGGACGACCAATGGTCGGCGGTCTGGCCCCTCGCGTGAGAGCGCATCGGAGCTCCCCAGCGCCGCCCGCCAGGCGTGGCGCGACCAGAGCCACCCACAGGTCAGCGACCCGTGGGCCCTAGGGGCCCAGCCGGCCTGTTGACCGGTCGAGCTTCTTGTTGGACCCGGCCATGCCCCGCGACCACAAGGTCCCACCCCAAAGCGTTAAAATAAAAATAAATGATAATTAAAAGTTAATTAATTAATTAAGTAAATAATTAATTTAATTAATCTGATTAATTAACCTAATGGCTAATTAACTTAATTAACTCACATTAATGAACTACTTGATCCAGCGACGGAGGACCCACATGACAGGTTGACCAAGTCAACTCTGTTATTCTTGACGTCGGCGTGACCTCATCTTGACGTCATAAATCCATTTTCAATTAATTAATTAATTAATTAAATTCCAGAAATTAATAAAATCTTTAGAAAATCATATCTTTTAATCCGTAACTTCGGTTAAAATATTTTCAACATGAAAGTTGCTCGAGCGATGAGGCGAATCCGGATCGTAGTCGCGTCCGCCACACACCCTAACCTATCAGACACGCAACTTTCCCCCTCAAATCCTCTGCTGAAAACCACGAAACAGGAATACTTTCCGGATGTTTCTATAACAGTACCACCTCATACCACGTTAGAACGCGCTAACATCGTTACTTGTCATGTCATGCATCGATATGCATCTGTTTACTTAGTATTCATTGTTTCTTCCCCTCTTCTCTCGGTTGACTACGAGACCCGGCTGCTGCTGCCCAGTTCGACTCACGGTGTTGTGACCCTCTCTCTTGCCGAGCAACGGGCAAGCCCCCCCTTGATCACACGATATCGCCTACTCTTCTCTATCTTGCTTGCATTAGAGTAGTGTAGCATATTCTTGCTCGAATACTCCTATCTTCTGCATAGCGGTCCTACCTCATTGTTACCTTACCGCAATCCTATATGCTTAGTATAGGATGCTAGTACTTCATCTGGCCCTACATTCTTGTCGATACTGTGCTATACTATCGGGACGTGATCACTCGGGAGGTGATCACGGGAATATCTATATACTTTATACATGATACATGTGAGACTAAAATCGGGTGGTTGGTGGAGCACCAGAGTGGATCTTTGTGGCGGAGGCGACAGGGCAGTTGGGACCGCCTGGAGAGAGGTGGGCACTGCCCTGTTCGGCGTTCGCGGATACTTAACACGCTTGAGATCTTGGTATTTGATCACAGGTTGGCTCTGAGCTTATCGCACTAACCATCTACGGGGAGTAGTTATGGGTATCCGGCGTCGTGGTATCGGTAAAACTTACCGGACGTCGGCGAACGGGCGTAGCGTAACCCGGATTGGGCTGGAGCACTTTGAGGCTAGGTCGTGCGCTTCCGGCCGCCCTGCATTTTATCTGAGGTGTGCTGAGTCGATGGGCCCAGGACCCGCTTGGCGGCAGGTTTAGAACCGGGCGTCTTTGGCCTCTCTGTTGTGCCTAGGTGGGGCTGCGTGCGTGTTGATCTTCATGGCGGGCATGACCAGGGAAGTGTGTAAAGCCAAATGGGATCAAGCGTCTTTAGGTAAGATGGTGCACCCTAGTGAAGTTAATCTATTGAATAGCCGTGATCTTGATGGCAGGGCATGACTTGGAGTTGTACCTTGAGCTTATGACAACTAGAACCGGATACTTGATAAAACACACCCTTTCAAGTGCGGATACAACGGTGGTCGCTCTCTCTCGGGATATGAGGAGGGATGGCCGGGTAGGATATTGCTATGTGATGTTACTTGGAGGACTTCGGTTTGACCTCTTCTACTGCTTGCAAGGCACGGTGACGAAGCGTAGTCTTCGATAAGACTAGCTATCCCCTCTTATTACGGCATTCTGATTCCGGTCCATTGATATGGCCCTTTACACATATATCCATGCATATGTAGTGTAGCTCCTTGCAGAGTACTTTGGATGAGTACTCACGGTTGCATTGTTTCCCTTTTCCCCTATCTATACTCGATTGCTGCAGCAGACGATGGAGCCCGAGGCGAGGCATACCGTCGATGGCGACTACTACTTTGAGGTGCCTACTACGTGCAGTTGCCAGCGGCGACTAGGAGTAGTTAGGAGGATCGAGCGGGAGGCTGCTCCTCTTCGTCTGTATCCAGTTTGTGCTAGCCATCTTAAAGGCAAACTTGTTTTAACTTATACGTACTCTCAGATATTGTTGCTTCCGCTTACTCAATCTATGATCGAGCACTTGTATTCGAGCCCTCGAGGCCCACAGCTTGTATTATGATGCTTGTATGACTTATTTTATTTGTAGAGTTGTGTTGTGATATCTTCCGTGAGTCCTTGATCTTGATCGTACACATTTCGTGCATGATTAGTGTCACGATTGAATCGGCGTCACACATATAAATGAAATGGTGGAAAGTTGCATGGCAATGTATCTCGGAATAGCTATGGAAATGCCATTATAGGTAGGTATGGTGGCTGTTTTGAGGAAGATATAAGGAGGTTTATGTGTGAAAGAGCGTATCATATCATGGGGTTTGGATGCTTCGGTGAAGGTTGCACCAACTCTCAAGGTGAGAAAGGGCAATGCAGTGCAAGAAGAGGCTAGCAAATGCGGGAAGGTAAAAGTCGTATAACCCATGGACTCAACATTAGTCAAAAGAACTCATATACTTATTGCAAAAATTTAGAAGCCATCAAAAATCAAGTACTACAGCGCAATGCTCCTAGGGGATAGATTGGTAGGAAAAGACCATCGCTCGTCCCGACCGCCACTCATAAGGATGCACAAGCCAGGTACACTTCATGTTTCAAATTTGTTACACAACTTTAACCATACGTGCATGCTCTGAGACTTGCAAACTTCAACACAAGTATTTCTCAAATTCACAATTATCAACTTCACGACTTTGATATTATTACCTCCATATCTCAAAACAATTATCAAGCATTAAATTTATCTTATTATTCAATTCACTCAAAAGAAAGTTTCACATATCTTGAATACCAAGTATATTAACATTAAGCAAATTACCATGCTATCAACGACTCTCAAAATAATCTAAGTGAAGAATGAGAGATCAAGTTTCTTTAAAACAAATCCACCACCGTGCTCTAAAAGATCTAAGTGAAGCACTAGAGCAAAAATTATCACGCTCAAAAGATATAAGTGAAGCACTATGAGCAAAACTATCAAGCTCAAAAGATATAAGTGAAGCACATAGAGTATTCTAACAAATTCCAAATCATGTATGGCTCTCTCAAAGGTGTGTAGAGCAAGGATTATTGCGGTAAACTAACAAGCAAATCGCAAATAATACAAGAGGCGCTCAAGCAAAACACATATCATGTTGGTGAATAAAATATAGCTCCAAGTAAATTACCGATGGAAGTGGATTGAAGAGGGGATGCCTTCAGGGCATCCCAAGCTTTGACTTTTGGTGTCCTTGGATTATCTTGGGGGTTCCATGGGCATCCCCAAGCTTAGGCTCTGCCACTCCTTGTTCCTTAATCCATCAAAATAATTCACCCAAAACTTGAAAACTTCACAACACAAAACTCAATAGAAATCTCATGAGCTCCGTTAGAAAGAAAACAAAAAGACTACTTCAAGGTACTGTAATGAACTCATTCTTTATTTATATTGGTGTTAAACCTACTGTATTCCAACTTCTCTATAGATTATAATCTATTTTACTAGCCATAGATTTATCAAAATAAGCAAACAACACACGCAAAACAGAATCTGTCAAAAACAGAACAGTCTACAGTAATCTGTAACTAACGCAAACTTCTGGAACTCAAAAAATTCTACCAAAATTAGACGACCTGGAATTTTTTTTCTTGATCAGCAGCAGTTGGAATCACTATTTTATCACGTTCTGGTGATTTTTAACAATTCGGGCACTGAGCGCAATGATTCTGGAAATTACAGCAAGATCAAATAACTATCTCCCAAGAAGATCTAATAGGTTTAACTTGGCACAAACACTAATTAAAAGATAAAACCACATCTAAACAGAGGCTATATGGATTATTTATTCCTAAACAGAAGCAAAACAAAAACTAAAATAAAATTGGGTTGCCTCCCAACAAGCGCTATCGTTAACGCCCCTAGCTAGGCATTGAGATTTCAATGATGCTCACATAAAAGACAAGAATTGAAGCACAAAGAGAATCATAAAACATGTGACAAACACATCTAAGTCTAACATACTTCCTATGCATAGGCATCTTATAGGCAAATGAATCAAGGCAAGCAAAAACTAGCATATGCAAGGCGGAAAGAGACAATAGCAATCTCAACATAGCGAGAGGTAATTTAGTAGCATGAAAGTTTCTACACCCATATTTTACTCTCTCATAATAATTACATGTAGGATCATAAGCAAATTCAACAAAATAACTATCACATAAAATATTCTCAACACGATCCATATGCATGTAAAGTTGACACTCTTCCGAATAGTGGGATTATCATTAGCTAAAGTTATGACCTCTCCAAACCCACTTTTATCAAAATATCATAAGATTGAACATTCTCCAAATATGGGGATCTAAAGTTGACACTCTTCAAACCCACTTTCAATATTATTTCAAACACTATTATCAATCTCATATTCATCATGGGGTTAAATAAATTTTCAAGATCATAAGAAAATCACCCCAATCATGATCATTGCAACAAATAGTGGACACAACAAAACTAGCATCCCCAAGCTTAGGGTTTTGCATATTATTAGCATAAGCGGCATAAAGAGAATTTATAGTAAAATCATTGCAATCATGCTTTTTATTCAAAGATCTGTGAATCACTTCATAAAGTACTTTATCACAATTTTAGATTCACGAAATTCAGGCAAAACCTCATAAAGATAATCTAGTGCACTCTACCCACTAGCAATAGGTTCATCATAATTGGATCTCTTAAAGAGATTAGCAAGTGGATGAGGATCCATAAAATCTTAGCAGCGAAGATGCAAGCAAGAATAAGGCACATGGTAACACAAGATTGAGCGGAGGAAGGGCAAATAAAGCGGCAAGGGTGAAGTGGGGAGAGGAAAAGCGAGGCAAATGGCAAATAATGTAATCACGAGAGATAGGGATTGTGATGGGTACTTGGTATGTTGACTTTTGCATAGACTCCCGACAGCAGCGCCGAAATCCTTCTTGCTACATCTTGAGCTTGCGTTGGTTTTCCCGAAGAGGAGAGGATGATGCAGCCTGATGGCGTAAGTATTTCCCTCATTTTGAGAACCAATGTATCAATTCAGTAGGAGGCCACGCACAAGTCCTCGTACCTGCACAAAGCGATAGCTACTACGCAACCAACGCGATTAGGGGTTGTCAATCCTTCACGGTCACTTACGAGAGTGAGATCTGATAGAGATAATATTTTTGGTATTTTTGGTATAAAGATGCAAAGTAAAAGTAAAAGCAAAGTAAAAACAAAGCAAGTAAATAAAGTGATGGAGATTGATATGATGAGAATAGACCCGGGGCCATAGGTTTCACTAGTGGCTTATCTCAAGAGCATAAGTATTCTCGGATTGGGTGAACAAATTACTGTTGAGCAATTGTGAGGCTGAGCATAGTTATGAGGTTATCTAGGTATGATCATGTATATAGGCATCACGTCCAGAGACAAGTGAGCAGCTTGATTCGCATCTACTACTATTACTCCACTCATCGACCGCTATCCAGCATGCATCTAGAGTATTAAGTTAAAAGCAGTAACGCCTTAAGCAAGATGACATGATGTAGAGGAATAAATTCATGCAATATGATAAATACCCCATCTTGTTATCCTCGATGGCAACAATACAATACATGCCTTGCAACCCTTTCTATCACTGGGTAAGGACACATGAGATTGAACCCAAAGCTAAGCACTTCTCCCATTTCAAGAACTACCAATCTAGTTGGCCAAACCAAACGGATAATTGAAGAGACTTGCAAAGATAACTCAATCATACATAAAATAATTCAGAGAAGATTCAAATATTATTCATAGATAAGCTGGATCATAAACCCACAATTCATCGGTCTCAACAAACACACCAAAAAGAAGATTACATCGAATAGATCTCCATGAGAGAGGGAGAACATTGTATTGATATCCAAGAAGAGAGAGCCATCTAGCTACTAGCTATGGACCGAAGGTCTGAAGTAAACTACTCACACTTCATCGGAGGGCTATGGTGTTGATGTAGAAGCCCTCCATGGTGGATGCCCCCTCCGTGAGCTCTGGAACATGCCCCAAGATGGGATCTCGTGGATCTGAGGAGTTCGGTGGTGGAATTAGGTTTTGGCTCTGTTACGATCGTTTGGGGATACATAGGTATATATAGGAGGAAGAATGCGTCGGGGTGGAGTGTCGGGGGGCCACGAGGTAGGGCGCGCCCGAGCGCCCTCCACCCTCGTGACCGCCTCTGCACTTCTTGGAGTAAGGTCAAGTCTCTGGATCACGTTCGGTGAAAATCACGTTCGAAGGTTTCATTCCGTTTGGACTCCGTTTGATATTCCGTTTCTTGAAACTTGAAATAGGCATAAAAATAGCAATTACAGGCTGGGCCTCCGGTTAATAGGTTAGTCCCAAAGTAATATAAAAGTGGAAAATAAAGCCCAATATAGTCCAAAACAGTAGATAAAGTAGCATGGAGCAATCAAAATTATAGATCGTTGGAGCGTATCAGGTTACCTTGACAACCAACCCAAAATTACGCGGAAGGTGCTTTTTGCCTTTATTAGTGGAGAATCTTGGCGCACTGCGCAGCAGAGGTGACATTGTGCACCTTAGTAGCCTCGTCTCCTTCAGTGGTTGTGGTCGTTCAATCATTTGTTCCATAGCTTCACGAAAGTTTGAACTTGTAGATTAGTGTACGGATAAGTTACTAATGAGACAAAATGAACAAAGTAGGTTAAGCGTTTATACATAACTTATTTTGGTGAACTCTGTAATACATTAGCATGTATTGTAGTGCCAACTACATAATAAAATCACTTTACGCAACATATGTCCATGTAGCATGCCCTCTTTGTATTGTCTATTTCCTCACATTCGTTGACATCTAAGGATAAAGAGACATGGTTTAAAGTAGGATGAACATAGTATGACATCATTCATATCATGGGCAAACAGATATAAAACAAACAGGCTATTTTATCATTGTGTGCTGCGTGAACATAACAACTAGATTACAGATCAAGTCCAAAAGAATATCCTTGATCTCTTTTAAACCATGTAAGGTGAAATGATACGTTAAGATAGCTGTGAATAAAAGTGAACAGAGTAGCTGACATTGGCTGCAAACCAAGTAGTTAAATGAACACATCACAATACCAATAAGTTCAAGGCGAGGAGGAGTAAGGACTTACAATGGCTTGAACGGTGTATCATGCCCTTCATCTCGGCTGGTGTGGCAACCCTTGAAGATTTACCTTGCATTGGTTCAGGTTCTTTTTGGTCATACGGGCTTTCCTCTGTATTTGGAACAAGTCAATATAGATACGATAATATGGCACAAAGAAAGAAGGAAGTAGCAGTTATTTACAAGAGCCTCGCGATTGTGCAATATAGCTACGAGATCTGTTGTCTTGAATTTCACTTTAAAGCGGTTGGTTTTGTTCTTCAAACAGTTAGCCTAGAAGAAGATACACTTGTAAGGCACATACATAAATACAAGTTCAATATGTGGTCTGATCAAATACATGTAGCCTACGATACTTTGGATCGGACCGGTGTTTAACGAGGGCTGTCCGGTCTTCATCGTAATATATTCCTTTGGAGATGTTTGGCGATTTCATTGTTAGCCTTGCCTTCAAAGTCAGATTTTCTAAGGTGGTACCGATATTGTCATGAGCGGTAGAAAAACAGGAGTGCATGCTTGTTTAGTTGCATCGTCTTCGGATCAACTTGAACCTCATCTCTTGAAAAAAGAATGTGAGTCTTATTAGGAGGAAGCTAGAAAGTATGGGGAGCAAGACAATATTACTAATTGCGATGAATAACATTACTTACGGATAAATGGTCAAGGAAGGTGTTAAACTGGGCATTGTCTTTCTCATTCCTATCTGGATCCACGTTGGGAGGATCGTGCATGACACCTAACGACAACAGACTGCCTCGATACTAACTTGGCTGACTCTGTAGCATCACGTGGGCTTTTAAACCTGCCTCAAAATGGATCACCATTCTTCCTCCTTTAGATTTTGTTAATCTGTCAAGCATTATCCACGATGTATGTTTCCGCTTATGCCCGTGGTGCTAGTTCAACAACGAATATGGAAAGTGTTAGTGTACATCAAACTGTGAGAGTACATATAAAGGAGCATGCAAGCGCAACTTGACTCGGTCGGTACCATCTTGGTGTTGATGCTCATGAGGTTCATCTGATCTTGCCAAGTCTGTTGTGTCGGTAGTGCTTCAGTAGTGTTAGGTGTGAAGGCAGCTTGGGCGGCCAGTTCGAGCAAGCGAGCGAGTAACGGTTGAGATGGTGAAATGAAGTTGAAGCGGATGCTGCGGTAGTGGAGTAGGTGATACCGTGTTTGTAGATTTAGCGGTGGACTTGGACCTTCTCTTGCTATAAGTACCGCAGAATCTCGACGAAGAACCTTTCCGTTTCACCCGACGAGTATGACACTCCTACTATATTATTTTCCTTGCTCTTTTTGACTTTGCCATGTCAAGTTGTACCCACAACACAAAGAATAAAATCACTATTCAGAACTCATTGATGCATGATCTGGACAAGCAATACTTTGATGTAAGACAACCGTATGAGGATGGAATATGTAAGAAAAACAGGACGACATGACATATTCACAGCTACGATGTGCAAACTAAGCAGAAGGATTTTCAAGAAAATAGAAGTAATGCAAGCTAGACACCATATGAAAGATGCAACCAATATTACTCTGCCAAGTTAAAAGCGTCTTGTCATAAGTGCGAATTCGAAAAATTAGAAGCAGTACAACGTAGAAATCAATGCAAGATGCAACCACTGTCAAACTGCCATGTTAAAAGCGTCCAATCATGAGTGACTAATGCGGGATACACAACAGCAGTACTTTGATGTAAGAACATGGTATGAAAGATAGATGCAATGTATTCTAGACACAGAAAGCCATGTCATATGCACATGTATAACGTATAAACTCAGCAGGTGCAATTTAATCAAAATAGAAGAAATACAGGCTAGACAACATATGCAACATGAAACCAATTATCACACTATCAACTTAGAGCAAGCACCTGCGATGGTGGAGTACGGGAGATGAACTCATCATGTAGACTTGGGACTTCAACTTCATTAGCGATGGCGATGGCAAATCTAGAGAATCTCTGTTTGTGTCGGTCGGAGGACCACCAACATCCCTAACTTACTCTTTTCCTTCCTATTTTACTGATATTGCCTTATGAAGTCAAAACCACAAGAAGATGAATAAAATTAGCTCTGCATAACTGGTTGATGCATGATATAGCGAACACTACTTTGATGTAAGGCAAGCGCGGGATAGGAGGATGGAATATATACAAAAAGACATCGTTTCATATTCACCGCATACAATAGGAGGATGGAATATGCGAAAAAAGCGATAAGCGGAAGGCATTTCAACAAAATTAGAAGAAATGAAAGCTAGGCACCATATGAACATGCAACCAATATCACTCTATCAGGTAAAAAGTGTCTCGTCGTAAGTGCCATTTCAAGAAATTAGAAGCAATACAAGCTAGAAGACAATGCAAGATGCAACCTACATCACAGTCCCAAGTTAAATGTGTCTTATGGGTAAGTGATCGTTGCAGGTATAAGTTGTAAGCTACGCAGATGCAATTCAACATAATCAGAATCAATACAAACTAGACATCATACGGAAAACACAACCACGTATAACAGTTCCAAATACGAGCAAGCACACGTGATGGTGGAGTAGGGAGATGTGCTCATCATGTACTACGTATGTTCTAGAAAGCAGGAACACTTGTCATATTCACGGGCATTATGTGTAAAGTAAGTAGATGCAATTCAAGTTAGAAGCAATACAAGCTAGACATCATACACAACATGCAACCACATACAATAGTATCAAGTTAGAGCAAGCACTTGTGATGGTGGAGTAGGGAGATGTGCTCATCATCTACACAGCTCGTTGTTATCCACCTTGTGTTGTCTTGCGAAACTTGTTGGGAGGATGGCGGAGTAGAATCAGTAGAGACCCCCTGTTTGAGTTGCTCGAAGGACCACCATCATCCTTTCTTGGACTAATTTCCTTGATTTGTAATGATTTTGCATTTTGAAGTCAAACCGATAAGAAAAGGAATAAAATTTGCTCTTGAGAACTCATTCATGCATGATCTTGTGAACACTACTCGGATGAAAGGCAAACACATGATGCGAGGATGGAATATGTATGAAAAACAGGATGGTGTGACATATTCACACCTATGATGTGGTAACTAAGCAGAAGGCATTTCAAGAAATTAGAAGCACTACAAGCTAGATACCATATGAAAGATGCAACCAATATCACTCTGCCAAGTTCAAACTGTATGGCGTTTCAACAAATTAGAAGCAGTACATGCTAGAAATCATATGCAAGACACAACCAATATCACAGTGGCCACTTAAAGGTGCCTTATCATAAGTGGTGATCACGGGATATGCAAGAATAGTAGTCGATGTAGAAACAGGAACACATGTCATATTCATGCATTATGTGTAAAGTAAGCGAGATGCAATTCAACAAAGTTAGAAGCAATACAAGCTAGACATCATCGCAACATGCAACCACATATAATAGTGCCAAGTTAGAGCAAGCACTGTGATGGTGGAGTAGGGAGATGTGCTCATCATCTACACAGCTCGTTATTTGTCTAGCCTTGCGTTGTCTTGCGAATCTTGTTGGGAGGATGGCGGAATAGAATCTGTAGAGAACCTCCATTTCAGTTGCTCGGAAGGACCACCATCATCCAATGCCTTGCCAATTTCCTTCACTTTATTGATTTTGCATTGTGAGGTCATACCGTCGAAAAAGGAATGTCATTCGCTCTTTAGAACTCATTCATGCATGATCTTGTGAACACTACTCGATGAAAGGCAAAGTCATGATACGAGGATGGAATATGTAAAAAAAATGGGATGACTTGACATATTCACACCTATGATGTGGTAACTAAGCGAAGGCACTTCAACAAATTAGAAACACTGCAAGACACCATATGGAAGGTGCAATCAATATCACTCTTCAAGCTAAAAGCTGTCTCATCATAGGTGGCGTTCATCAAACTAGAAGCAATACATGCTAGAAATCATATTCAAGGCATAAACCAATATCACTGCCAACTTAAAGGTGTCCCATCATAAGTGACTGATGCGAGGATACACAAGAAGAGTAGTTTCATGTAAGAACATGGTGTGATAGACAGGATATAGTATGTACCAAAAACAGGAAGCGTGTCATATTCACATGTATCATGTGTAAGCAGCAAATCAGTTTACACTAATTAGGAGCAATACAAGCTAGACACCATATGAAACATGCAACCAGATATCACATTTGCCAAGTTAGAGCAAGCACCTTGGATGGTGGAGTAGGGGCGCGGAGACTTGGACCTTGTAATGCACTATCGGTACAAGGAGAATCGTCTGAGATGCTCCGTTTACGTTCTTGTAGAGAGGACCACCATCATCGCCTTCCTTACTCTTTTCCTTCCTCTTTCTTGATTTTGCCTTGTCAAGTCAAACCCACAAGAAAAGGAATAAAATTTGCTCTTGAAATCATTGATGCATTATCTTGTGAACACTACTTTCATGCAAGGCAGCCGCATGATAGGAGGATGGAATATGTATGAAAAGGAATGACATGACATATTGACATGTATGATGTATAAAGTGTAAACTAAGCACAAGGTGCTTGAACTTGTTAGAATCGATGCAAGCTAGAAACCATATGAAAGATGAAACCAATATCACTCTGCCAAATTAAAAGGGTGCCCTAACAAATGTATTTGACCAAATTAGAAGCAATACATTTACCGAGGATAGAAATTATATGTAATATGCAATGAATAAAGGTGACTCATCATAAGTGATTGATGCAGGATACAGAAGAGGTAGTTTCATGTAAGAACAAGGTTAACACATAGATGAAGTGTGTACCAAAAATAGGAAGGCATGTCATATTCACGGTATAGTGTGTAAACTAAGCGGATCAGATTTACCCTAATTAGAAGCATTACAAACTAGACACCGTATGCAACATGCAACCACATATAACACTTGAAGTTAGAGCAAGCACACTGTGATGGTGGTGTAGGAGAAGTGCGGTCTTGAGTCAGAGCTACGTTCAATATCTTCATTTAGGCTTGCTGTTTCTTGAGAATCATGTGGAGAGGATGAAATTGCATTCTTTATAAGAGTATTGCGTATCATATTAACCCGCAGCGTGTTGTCTCATCATAAGCGATAAGGCGTAGGATACACAAGAACAGTAGTTTGATGTAAGAACATGGTGTGATAGGCAGATGTAGTATATACAAAAAACAGGAAGGCGTGTCATATTCACATGTATAATGTGTAAGCTAAGGAGATGCAATTTAACAAATTAGGAGCATTGATGAGGGATACACAAGAGAAGTAGTTTGATGTAAGAACATGGTTAATAGAAAGATGTAGTATGTACCAAAAAGCAGAAGGAATGTCATATTCACAGGTATAATGTGTTAACTAAGCAAATGAAATTTACCTAATTAGAAGCATTACAAGGTAGACACCATATGCAACATGCAACCACATATCACCTTTGCCAAGTAAGAGCAAGCACCTGCGATGGTGGTGTGGGGAATTATGGTGATCAACTAGAGAGCTCGTTGACTATCTTCATTTAGCCTTGCTTTGTTTCTTGAGAATCATGTGGGGAGGATGACACTCCACTCTTTAAGCAGTAGAGGCGTCTCACATTAACCCAGGCTAGTGAGACCGAGCCATCGACCGTGTCATATGCTAGTCTAGTCGGCTGGCGTCCACACAGCCCTTCGACTAGGGACCTTTTAGGACAGTCATCATACAATGTATAGTCCCACAAACAAGTCACGTACTTGCGATACATCATTGATAATGTCCAAGGACTATCTTTATTCATAAACACATAGGAAATATCATCATACATGATTGCCTCTAGGGCATATCTCCAACAAACTCAATCATACATAAAATAATTCGGAGAAGATTCAAATATTATTCATAGGTAAGGCTGGATCATAAACCCACAATTCATCGGTCTCAACAAACACACAAAAAAGATTACATGAATAGATCTCCACGAGAGGGGAGAACATTGTATTGATATCCAAAGAGAAGAAGCCATCTAGCTAATAGCTATGGACCCGAGGCTGAAGTAAACTACTCACACTTCATCGGACTATGGTGTTGATGTAGAAGCCCTCCATGGTGGATGCCCTCCCGGTGACTCCGGAACATGCCCCAAGATGGGATCTCGTGGATCTGAGGGAGTTCGGTGGTGGAATTAGGTTTTGGCTCCTGTTACGATCGTTTGGGGATACGTGAGTATATATAGGAGGAAGAATGCGTCGGTTGGGCGTCGGGGCCTGCAGGCAGGCGCGCCCGAGGCGCCTCCACCTCGTGACCGCCTCGCACTTCTTGGAGTAGGGTCCAAGTCTCACGGATCACGTTCGGTGAAAATCACGTTCGAAGGTTTCATTCCGTTTGGACTCCGTTTGATATTCCGTTTCTTGAAACTTGAAATAGGCAAGAAAAACAGCAATTACAGGCTGGGCCTCCGGTTAATAGGTTAGTCCCAAAAGTAATATAAAGTGGAAAATAAAGCCCAATATAGTCCAAAACAGTAGATAAAGTAGCTTGGAGCAATCAAAATTATAGATACGTTGGAGCGATATCAGTTATGACAACCAACCGAATTACGCATGAAGGTGCTTTTTGCCTTTATTAGTGGAGAGATCTTGAGGCTTTGCAGCAGAGGTGACATTGTACCTTAGTAGCCTCGTCACCCAGTGGTTGTGGTTGTTCAATCATTTGTTCCATAGCTTCCTGAAAGTTTGAACTTGTAGATTAGTGTACCGGATAAGTTACTAATGAGACAAAAACAAACAAAGTAGGTTAAACATTTATACATAACTTATTTTGGTGAACTCTTGTAATACATTAGCATGTAGTGCCAACTACATAATAAAATCACTTGCAACATATGTCCATGTAGCATGCCTACTGCATTGTCTATTTCCTCACATTTGTTGACATCTAAGGATAAAGAGACATGGCAAAAAGTAATAGCAACAATTCTGGGTTGGGCCTCCGGTTAATAGGTTAGTCCCAAAAGTAATATAAAAGTGGAAAATAAAGCCCAATATAGTCCAAAACAGTAGATAAAGTAGCATGGAGCAATAAAAATTATAGATACGTTGGAGCGTATCGGACATCCCAAGCTTAATTCCTACTCGTCCTCGGTAGGTAAATGATAAAAGAGAATTTTGATGCAGTGATACTTTGGCATAATTTCAATATAAATCTTCTTACTTGTGATATGAATATTCAGATCCGAAAGATTTGAGACAAAAGTTCATATTGACATAAAAATAATAATACTTCAAGCATACTAATCAAAGCAATCATGTCTTCTCAAAATAACATGGCAAAGAAAGTTCATCCCTACAAAATCATATAGTTAGGCTATGCTTCATTTTTGTCACACAAAGATGTTCCCAACTTCTATACCCCGATGACAAGCCAAGCAATTGTTTCATACTCAAATAATCTCAAACTCTTTCAACCTTTACAATACATGGCGCGAGCCATGGGTATAGCACTATGGGTGGAATAGAATATGATGATGGGATTGTGTGAGAAGACAAAAAAAAGAAAGTCTCATATCGGCGAGGATAATCAACGGGCTATGGAGATGCCCATCAATTGATGTCAACATGAGGAGTAGGGATTGCCATGCAACGGATGCACTAGAGCTATAAGTATATGAAACTCTACAAAAGAAACTAAGTGGGTGTGCATCCAACTTGCTTTCAGGAAGACCTAGGGCACTTTGAGGAAGCCCATCATTGGAATATACAAGCCAAGTTCTATAATGAAAATTTCCCACTAGTATATGAAAGTGACAAAATGAGACTCTCTATATGAAAAACATGGTGCTACTTTGAAGCACAAATATGAGACTCACTACATGAAGAACAAGGTGCTACTTTGAAGCACAAGTGTGGTAAAAGGATAGTAGCATTGTCCCTTCTCTCTTTTCTCTCATTTTTGGGCCTTCCTTTTTTTGGCTTTGCTCTTTTTTTTAAATGCGGAATCTCATCCCGACTTATGGGGAATCATATTCTCCATCATCCTTTCCTCACTTGGGACAATGCTCTAGTAATGATGATCATCACACTTTTATTTCTCTTACAACTCAACAATTACAACTCGAAACTTAGAACAAAATATGACTCTATATGAATGCCTCGTGAGAAGTGTATGGGAATGAATCAAGAGTGACATGTATGAAAAATAATGCATGGTGGCTTTGCCACAAATACGATATCAACTACATGATAATGCAAATCAATATGACAATGATGGAGTATGTCATGATGTAACACCGGGATAATCATGCTACGATAATCTCACGTTGATGGTGCCCATCCTCACATCCTTGTAGATAATCTCGGGTTGAATCAAAACCGTTTGAAATTTAATTCAAATATATGAGGACAATAAAAGTTTTCAAAAAAATCAAAACTAAAATGTTGGGGTTGTCAAATATTACTAAGTTAATTATAGTGTGGTGCACACATTTTTATAAAGTGTCTCGGATATTTTAAAATAAATTAAAACAGAAAAGGAAAAATAAGAAAAGAAAATAAAACAAAGGAGAGGAGAAACCCCCCATGCCAAGCTGGGCCAAGCCCAGCCCGGCCCGGCCAGCCCAACCCGGCCCACCCCCCTCACTCCTGCCCGGTCGGCGGAAACCCTAGCCGACAACCAATCCCCCAATCCTTCTCCTCCCTCCCGCGATCTGGATCGGGATCCGCCGATCCGTCGCCCGTGGCGCGCCCCACCCAGGCACTCGTCCTCCTCCCCTCCTCCCCGACCGGCGCCACAGACGCCCCCCTCATCGTGCCTCGGGACCGTCCCGACTCCCACCTCCTCGCCGGACCGCCCGTGCGCCCGGCGCCTCCCGCCCTCCTCCTCGCCGGTCGTCCCGGCCGCCCCGAGCTCACTACCGAGACCCTCGCGTCCCCGTGAGCTCTTTTCCCCCCGCTCCCGATCCCCGAGGATCGATCCCTCTCTCCTCGTTTCCTCCCGGCGCCACCGCCGCGCTCCCAGTGCCGTTCGTGCCCGCGTACCTCCCTCCCCTCGCGGACCTTCCCCGGAGCTCCTCCTCGCCTCGGCGCCGCTCGGGGCCCCGTGCGAACAGCCCCGTCGCGGATCTCGTCGCCAGGCGCCCTCCGGTGACCAAATGGTCACGGGCGAGCCCCTTGTGCTTTCAGCGCGTCGCAGCCCCCTAGCCTTCCGTTAGCCCGAAGCGCGCTAAGTCGCCGTGGTCTCGCGCCGAACCACCTCACCGCCGATGGGCTCGCGTTCCAAGCCACCCTTGCTTGGCGCAACCACCACCAACCGAACCGTCGTCGTCTCCGTTCGAGCCCCTTCCGCCCAGCCATTTTGGCCGTAGGACCAATGGTCGGCGGTCTGGCCCCTCGCAGCAGGGCGCTCACCGGAGCTCCCCAGCGCCCATGTGGGCGTGGCGCGGCCAGAATACCCACAGGTCCTTGACCAAGTGGGCCCTAGGGGCCCGGCCGGCTATTGACCGGTCGACCTTCTTGTTGGACCCGGCCATGCCCCGCGACCACAAGGTCCCACCCCAAAGCGTTAAAATAAAAATAAATGATAATTAAAAGTTAATTAATTAATTAAGTAAATAATTAATTTAATTAATCTGATTAATTAACCTAATGGCTAATTAACAATTAACTCATTAATTGAACTACTTGATCCTTTGACGGAGGACCCACATGACAGGTTGACCAAGTCAACTCTGTTATTCTTGACGTCGGCATGACCTCATCTTGACGTCATAAATCCATTTTTCAATTAATTAATTAATTAATTAAATTCCAGAAATTAATAAAATCTTTAGAAAATCATATCTTTTAATCCGTAACTTCGGATTAAAATATTTTCAACATGAAAGTTGCTCGAGCGATGAGGCGAATCCGGATCGTGGTCGCGTCCGCCACACACCCTAACCTATCAGACACGCAACTTTCCCCCTCAAACTCCACGAAAACCACGAAACAGGAATACTTTCCGGATGTTTCTATAACAGTACCACCTCATACCACGTTAGAACACGCCTAACGCGCTCTTGTCATGTCATGCATCGATATGCATCTGTTTACTTAGTATTCATTGTTTCTTCCCCCTCTTCTCCGGTGACTACTGAGACCCGGCTGCTGCTGCCCAGTTCGACTCACGGTGTTGGCACCCTCTCTCTTGCGAGCAACCCAGGCCCCCCCCTGATCACAGATATCGCCTACTCTTCTCTATACTGCTTGCATTAGAGTAGTGTAGCATATTCTTGCTAGAATACTCCTATCTTTGCATAGCGGTCCTTGTTACTCTGTTGTTACCTTACCAAATCCTATATGCTTAGTATAGGATGCTAGTACTTTCATCTGTGGCCCTACATTCTTGTCCGTCTGCCGTGCTATACTATCGGGCGTGATCACTCGGGAGGTGATCACGGAATATATACTTTATACATGATACATGTGAGACTAAAATGAATTAAATTTGGTGGAGCACCAGCGAGTGGATCTTTGTGGCGGAGCGACAGGCAGGTTGAGACCGCCTAGGAGAGAGTGGGCTGCCTTCGGCGTTCGCGGATACTTAACACGCTGCTTGAGATCTTGGTATTTGATCTGAGTTGGCTCTGGCTTATCGCACTAACCATCTGGCGGGAGTAGTTATGGGTATCCGGCGTCGTGGTATCAGCCGAAGCTTGCAGACGCCGTCGTGACGGAGGCCTTGCCGTTGGAGACGCTGCTAGGCTAGGTCTCCTTCCGGCAGCCCTCGCATATCTGCAGTGTGCTCGGGCGATGGGCCCGGACCCTGCGCTTAGGTTTAGACCGCGTCTTGGCCTCTCTGTTGTGCCTAGGTGGGGCTGCGACGTGTTGATCTTCCGCGCGGGCATGACCGGGAAAGTGTGTCCGCCAAATGGGATCAAGCGTGCTGGGTAAGATGGTGCACCCTGCGAGGATTAATCTATTGAATAGCGTGATCTTGATGCCAGGACGACTTGGAGTTGTACCTTGAGCTTATGACAACTAGAACCGGATACTTGATAAAACACACCTTTCCAAGTGCGGATACAACCGGTGGTCGCTCTCTCGAGGATATGAGGAGGGATGCGGGTAGGATTATTGCTATGTGATGTTACTTGGAGGACTTGTTTGACCTCTTCTACCAACATGAGCGGTGACGGAAGCGTAGTCTTCGATAAGACTACTATCCCCTCTTATTACGGCATTCTGCGATTCGGTCCATGATATGGCCCTTTACACATATATCCATGCATATGTAGTGTAGCTCCTTGCTTACGATACTTTGGATGAGTACTCACGGTTGCATTGTTTCCCTTTTCCCTATCTATACCGATTGCTGCAACGAACGATGGAGCCCGAGGCGGGCATACCGTCGATGGCGACTACTACTCTGGAGGTGCCTACTACGTGCACCCGGCGGCGGCGACTAGGAGTAGTTAGGAGGATCGAGCGGGAGGCTGCTCCTCTTCGATCTGTCGATTTGTGCTAGCCATCTTATGGCAACTTGTTTAACATATGCGTACTCAGATATTGTTGCTTCCGCTTACTCGTCTATGATCGAGCACTTGTATTCGAGCCCTCGAGGCCCTGGCTTGTATTATGATGCTTGTATGACTTATTTTATTTGTAGAGTTGTGTTGTGATATCTTCCGTGAGTCCTTGATCTTGATCGTTACACATTTGCGTGCATGATTAGTGTCACGATTGAATCGAGCGTCACATGATAAATGAATGGTGGAAAGTTGCATGGCAATGTATCTCGGAATAGCTATGGAAATGCCATTATAGGTAGGTATAGTGGCTGTTTGAGGAAGATATAAGGAGGTTTATGTGTGAAAGAGCGTATCATATCATGGGGTTTGGATGCTTCCGTGAAAGGTTGCACCAACTCTCAAGGTGAGAAGGCAATGCAGTGCAGAAGAGGCTAGCAAATGCGGGAAGGTAAAAGTCGATATAACCCATGGACTCAACATTCAAAAGAACTCATATACTTATTGCAAAATTTAGAAGCCATCAAAAATCAAGTACTACGCGCAATGCTCCTAGGGGATAGATTGGTAGGAAAAGACCATCGCTCAGTCCCGACCGCCACTCATAAGGATGCACAAGCCAGGTACACTTCATGTTTCAAATTTGTTACACAACTTTAACCATACGTGCATGCTCTGAGACTTGCAAACTTCAACACAAGTATTTCTCAAATTCACAATTATCAACTAGCACGACTTTGATATTATTACCTCCATATCTCAAAACAATTATCAAGCATTAAATTTATCTTATTATTCAATTCACTCAAAAGAAAGTTACATATCTTGAATACCAAGTATATTAACATTAAGCAAATTACCATGCTATCAACGACTCTCAAAATAATCTAAGTGAAGAATGAGAGATCAAGTTTCTTTAAAACAAATCCACCACCGTGCTCTAAAAGATCTAAGTGAAGCACTAGAGCAAAAATTATCACGCTCAAAAGATATAAGTGAAGCACTATGAGCAAAACTATCAAGCTCAAAAGATATAAGTGAAGCACATAGAGTATTCTAACAAATTCAAATCATGTATGGCTCTCAAAAGGTGTGTAGAGCAAGGATTATTGCGGTAAACTAACAAGCAAATCGCAAATAATACAAGAGGCGCTCAAAAAAAACATATCATGTTGGTGAATAAAAATATAGCTCCAAGTAAATTACCGATGGAAGTGGATTGAAGAGGGGATGCCTTCAGGGCATCCCAAGCTTTGACTTTTGGTGTCCTTGGATTATCTTGGGGGTTCCATGGGCATCCCCAAGCTTAGGCTCTTGCTCCTTGTTCAATCCATCAAAATAATTCACCCAAAACTTGAAAACTTCACAACACAAAACTCAATAGAAATCTCATGAGCTCCGTTAGAGAAAGAAAACAAAGACTACTTCAAGGTACTGTAATGAACTCATTCTTTATTTATATTGGTGTTAAACCTACTGTATTCCAACTTCTCTATAGATTATAATCTATTTTACTAGCCATAGATTTATCAAAATAAGCAAACAACACGAAACAGAATCTGTCAAAACAGAACAGTCTACAGTAATCTGTAACTAACGCAAACTTCTGGAACTCAAAAATTCTACAAAATTAGACGACCTAAATTTTTTTTTCTTGATCAGCAGCAGTTGGAATCACTATTTTATCACGTTCTGGTGATTTTTAACAATTCGGACCTGACGCAATGATTCTGGAAATTACAGCAAGATCAAATAACTATCTCCCAAGAAGATCTAATAGGTTTAACTTGGCACAAACACTAATTAAAAGATAAAACCACATCTAAACAGAGGCTATGGATTATTTATTCCTAAACAGAAGCAAAAACAAAAACTAAAATAAAATTGGGTTGCCTCCCAACAAGCGCTATCGTTCGCCCCTAAGGCATTGAGATTTCAATGATGCTCACATAAAAGACAAAATTGAAGCACAAAGAGATCATAAAACATGTGACAAACACATCTAAGTCTAACATACTTCCTATGCATAGGCATCTTATAGGCAAATGAATCAAGGCAAGCAAAAACTAGCATATGCAAGGCGGAAAGAGACAATAGCAATCTCAACATAGCGAGAGGTAATTTAGTAGCATGAAAGTTTCTACACCCATATTTTACTCTCTCATAATAATTACATGTAGGATCATAAGCAAATTCAACAAAATAACTATCACATAAAATATTCTCAACACGATCCATATGCATGTAAAGTTGACACTCTTCCGAATAGTGGGATTATCATTAGCTAAAGTTATGACCTCTCCAAACCCACTTTTATCAAAATATCATAAGATTGAACATTCTCCAAATATGGGGATCTAAAGTTGACACTCTTCAAACCCACTTTCAATATTATTTCAAACACTATTATCAATCTCATATTCATCATGGGGTTAAATAAATTTTCAAGATCATAAGAAAATCACCCCAATCATGATCATTGCAACAAATAGTGGACACAACAAAACTAGCATCCCCAAGCTTAGGGTTTTGCATATTATTAGCATAAGCGGCATAAAGAATTTATAGTAAAATCATTGCAATCATGCTTTTTATTCAAAGATCGTGAATCACTTCATAAGTACTTTATCACAATTTTTAGATTCACGAAATTCAGGCAAAACCTCATAAAGATAATCTAGTGCACTCTACCCACTAGCAATAGGTTCATCATAATTGGATCTCTTAAAGAGATTAGCAAGTGGATGAGGATCCATAAAATCTTATGAAGATGCAAGCAAGAATAAGGCACATGGTAACACAAGATTGAGCGGAGGAAGGCAAATAAAGCGGCAAGGGTGAAGTGGGGAGAGGAAAAGCGAGAGGCAAATGGCAAATAATGTAATCGAGAGATAGGGATTGTGATGGGTACTTGGTATGTTGACTTTTGCATAGACTCCCGACAGCAGCGCCGAAATCCTTCTTGCTACATCTTGAGCTTGCGTTGGTTTTCCCGAAGAGGAGAGGATGATGCAGACAGATGGCGTAAGTATTTCCCTCATTTTGAGAACCAATGTATCAATTCAGTAGGAGGCCACGCACAAGTCCCTCGTGCACAAAGCGATAGCTACTAAACCAACGCGATTAGGGGTTGTCAATCCCTTCACGGTCACTTACGAGAGTGAGATCGATAGAGATAATATTTTTGGTATTTTGGTATAAAGATGCAAAGTAAAAGTAAAAGCAAAGTAAAAACAAAGCAAGTAAATAAAGTGATGGAGATTGATATGATGAGAATAGACCCGGGGCCATAGGTTTCACTAGTGGCTTATCTCAAGAGCATAAGTATTCTCTGATTGGGTGAACAAATTACTGTTGAGCAATTGGCAGGCGAGCATAGTTATGAGGTTATCTAGGTATGATCATGTATATAGGCATCACGTCCAAGACAAGTAGACAAAACGATTCGCATCTACTACTATTACTCCACTCATCGACCGCTATCCAGCATGCATCTAGAGTATTAAGTTAAAAAGCAGTAACGCCTAAACAAGATGACATGATGTAGAGGAATAAATTCATGCAATATGATAAATACCCCATCTTGTTATCCTCGATGGCAACAATACAATACATGCCTTGCAACCCTTTCTATCAGGTAAGGACACATAAGATTGAACCCAAAGCTAAGCACTTCTCCCATTTCAAGAACTACCAATCTAGTTGGCCAAACCAAACGGATAATTGAAGAGACTTGCAAAGATAACTCAATCATACATAAAATAATTCAGAGAAGATTCAAATATTATTCATAGATAAGCTGGATCATAAACCCACAATTCATCGGTCTCAACAAACACACCCAAAAAGAAGATTACATCGAATAGATCTCCATGAGAGAGGGAGAACATTGTATTGATATCCAAGAAGAGAGCCATCTAGCTACTAGCTATGGACCGAAGGTCTGAAGTAAACTACTCACACTTCATCGAGGGCTATGGTGTTGATGTAGAAGCCCTCCATGGTGGATGCCCCCCTCGTGGAGTCTGGAACATGCCCCAAGATGGGATCTAAATGGATCTGGGGAATTCTTGTTGGTGGAATTAGGTATTGGCTCCTATTACGTCGTTTGATCAGGGTCCGTCTCTGGATGGTGAGAAAATCCGTTCCGGTTTCATTCCGTTTGGATCCGTTTGATATTCCGTTTCTTGAAACACTGAAATAGGCATAAAAATAGCAATGCAAATGGGCCTCGGTTAATAGGTTAGTCCCAAAGTAATATAAAAGTGGAAAATAAAGCCCAATATAGTCCAAAACAGAGATAAAGTAGCATGGAGCAATCAAAAAATTATAGATCGTTGGAATGTCGGTTACCTTGACAACCAACCCAAAATTACGAGGAAGGTGCTTTTTGCCTTTATTAGTGGAGAATCTTGTGCGGCAGAGGTGACATTGTGCTGTAGTAGCCTCGTCTCCTTCAGTGGTTGTGGTCGTTCAATCATTTGTTCCATAGCTTCACGAAAGTTTGAACTTGTAGATTAGTGTACGGATAAGTTACTAATGAGACAAAATGAACAAAGTAGGTTAAACGTTTATACATAACTTATTTTGGTGAACTCTTGTAATACATTAGCATGTATTGTAGTGCCAACTACATAATAAAATCACTTTACGCAACATATGTCCATGTAGCATGCCTCTTTGTATTGTCTATTTCCTCACATTCGTTGACATCTAAGGATAAAGAGACATGGTTTAAAGTAGGATGAACATAGTATGACATCATTCATATCATGAAAACGGATATAAAACAAACAGGCTATTTTATCATTGTGTGCTGCGTGAACATAACAACTAGATTACAGATCAAGTCCAAAAGAATATCCTTGATCTCTTTTAAACCATGTAAGGTGAAATGATACGTTAAGATAACTGTGAATAAAAGTGAACAGAGTAAGCGACATTGGCTGCAAACCAAGTAGTTAAATGAACACATCACAATACCAATAAGTTCAAGGCGAGGAGGAGTAAGGACTTACAATGGCTTGATGGTGTATCATGCCCTTCATCTCGGCTGGTGTGGCAACCCTTGAAGATTTACTTGCGCATTCGGTTCAGGTTCTTTTGGTCCGCACGGGCTTTCCTCGTATTTGGAACAAGTCAATATAGATACGATAATATGGCACAAAAGAAAGAAGGAAGTAGCAGTTATTTACAAGAGCCTCGCGATTGTGCAATATAGCTACGAGATCTGTTGTCTGGAATTTCACTTTAAAGCGGTTGGTTTTGTTCTTCAAACAGTTAGCCTAGAAGAAGATACACTTGTAAGGCACATACATAAATACAAGTTCAATATGTGGTCTGATCAAATACATGTAGCCTACGATACTTTGGATCAGACCGGTGTTTAACGAGGGCTGTCCAGTCTTCATCGTAATATATTCCTTGGAGATGTTTGGGCGATTTCATTGTTAGCCTTGCCTTCAAAGTCAGATTTTCTAAGGTGGTACCGATATTGTCGAGAGCGGTGAAAAACAGGAGTGCATGCTTGTTTAGTTGCATCGTCTTCGGATCCAACTTGAACCTCATCTATGAAAAAAGAATGTGAGTCTTATTAGGAGGAAGCTAGAAAGTATGGGAGCAAGACAATATTACTAATTGCGATGAATAACATTACTTACGGATAAATGGTCAAGGAAGGTGTTAAACTGGCATTGTCTTTCTCATTCCTATCTGGATCCACGTTGAGGATACGTGCATGACACTAATGACAACAGCCTGCCTCGATACTAACTTGGCTGACTCTGTAGCATCACGTGGGCTTTAAACCTGCCTCAAAATGGATCACCATTCTTCCTCCTTTAGATTTTGTTAATCTGTCAAGCATTATCCCGATGTATGTTTCCGCTTATGCCCGTGGTGCTAGTTCAACAACGAATATGGAAAGTGTTAGTGTACATCAAACTGTGAGAGTACATATAAAGGAGCATGCAAGCGCAACTTGACTCGGTCGGTACCATCTTGGTGTTGATGCTCATGAGGTTCATCTGATCTTGCCAAGTCCTTGTGTCGGTGAGTGCTTCCGAGTAGTGTTAGGTGTGAAGGCAGCTTGGGAACTGGCCAGTTCGGAGCAAACGAACGAGTAACCGGTTGAGATGGTGAAATGATAGTAGAAAATGAGGGATGAGGGTCAATCACAAGCCCCACCTTTCCGCGCATTAAAGCTGGATGGAGCAAGCAACCATCATTTCACTCCGAGCATGAGCATGAAAAGAAGAGAGCAATGCATGCGGCATCTATCTGAGGCACCCTAGGGTGGGGGTCTCCACTACAGATCCTTTTTAAAAGCGCCTCCACAAATCGACTTCTCCCTCGTCCTCTTGAAGAAAACCGATGATGAGTGCTGCGGTAGGGTTTGTAGGAGTACTACGGCGTGTGGCGCCACGTCATAGTAAGCAGGTTTGAGTCGGCATATAATATGTGTGGGCACTGGTTTTCTGGGAAAAAGGCAGCATTTTTGGTTCGAGGGACGGTGGAGATATAAATGCGTACAAAAATTGTGGGCGTGGGTTAAATAGAAAAGGCATGATGCATGGGCCCTGCATTTTGATATACCGAGGGCCGTGTGAAATTTGCTACTCTACTCAAAACTAATAAGGTACACATGTATTGAGCGCATGAGATTTGAAACCAAATTATGAATAAATACACTATAGCATGTAAAGCTTTGGAGTCATATATGCATGATGTAGATGTTACGTTTAGTTCTTATAGTTCATCTCATTCAAAATCAATTAGTTTTATAAAAATGTTAAGATTCATGGGGTTGTGCATTGTAAATCATAAAGTAAAAAACAAATAATGGCAATTCATTAAGAAAAAAATAATCAATTATGATCTGAGAAGATTCTAGAACAAAGGAGAAGTGCTTTTTGTTTTGAGGTTTGTGCATTATGCTTAAGTTCAACCATAGAGTCTTCTAAATTGTACATGTGGCGAGATCTGGTGGAATGTTGATGATATCAACGGCCGATGGTGCTCAGATTTTACTCTATCTGCCTTTGTCGGGTTAGCTTCATCCAGCGACCATCTTTCAAAGTTATTGGCACACTATATAGTTCTTGTGCCATAGTTGCATGTTTTGGAAAAAAGCTACTAGTGGGTTGTACTATCTATTTAGGAATAGAAGATGTATACATGGAAGTTGTAGGGAAAGAGATGACATGGGCATCTCAATTCCTATGGTAGAGATTGGAAAAGAGATGTCATTTGGTTCACATCATAGGAACTTTTCTATTGAATCTAGAGATGACATGTATCTCAATTCCTATGAGGAGGGATTAGTAAAAGAGATGTAATTTGGTTCATATCATTAGGAACTTTTCTATTGAATATCAAGCTAATGTTTATTTTCCTTTGAAATTAAGGGAGTATAGGAATCCATTCATATAAGCCAAGTGGCTCTAAAGCTATAGAAATGATATCATGTTTATTTCCTTTGAAATGTGGAGTATATGAATCTATCTATATGAACCAATTGGCTCTAAAGGAAAAAATCCTATAAAAATCATATCATATAGAGTTCCTATGATATTCCTCGACACTAAAGGATGCTTGAAATTGCTGCGGGTGATCTGATGGTCTTTCTTTGTAGACTCCTCACCCATCTTTATAGATTACCTCTCGAAGATGAATGAAATGATATATACATGGTATTCTACATGTGCAATTTGGTACCAGGCTTCATTAAAAAGTTTGCGAGGTTCAAATTTTCAATAAAGCTATATGCCTTTGCATTTGGAGCGGAGGGCATACGGCAGATTTCTAACACTCACGTGGAAGATTTGTGTGGAGGGAGGTGGCTGTTACATTTAAATGACATGGCAAAACTAACAACATCGGATGCCGATCTACTTGGTTCTTCTGGCGTTCATCGGGAAAAGGCATTGCGAGCGTTTGTGGATAATGATTTATGGACACATGCATTGCATTGATCGCACCCCCCTCTCTCTCCTTTGCGCACCCTCACGAGTCATGACTCTCCAGAGTCCTCATGTGACTCGCATACGTCGCTTTCATATCTATCTGGTGGGCGTCCGCTTTATATGTGCTCTTCACCTACCCTATCGAACTTCTAAAAAACAAAAGGCGGTAGCGCACATTTTATTTTAGCTCACCGTCACACACATACTATTACTCTTGCGGCGAAAAGCGTTCTTTGGGCATAGTATATTGTACTCTCCGAAGAAGAAGCGGTGCCGCTTGCGCTGGTTCTCTCACACCCCACTTGCGGGTATGGTACGTAGGGCGCATTTTTTGAAGGCTGGTATAACAAAATCACTCCACTATATAAAAGCGGGGAGCCTTAGCACTTGCTTTACTAGGGTTCCTCTTGTTCACTCTCTCATGCTCTCTAGATCTAAGCAACACATGGTGTGCCACACTCTCTCTCTCAGCTCCACGGCTGGTCACAAATCCGGCGGACAACCTCGACGAAGGCGGGGGTGTAGGTGCATCGTTCATCTCTGTCATCGTCGGTGAGGGAGGAGACCAACGGACTGCCAGCAGCGTCCCGATCGGCGGCCGTGCCGTTCTCTCAGAGAAGGCGCCCGGCTCGGGAGGGCCTCCGACCCTTCTTCCTCCTGCGGTAATTTGGCCAAGATCGGCCTCCCGGCGCCATCTTTGCCACATCTGCGACCCTCGGTATATATTCCTTCAAAACCTGCCTTGCTCTACTACCCGCTCCTTATGTGGATCCTTTTCTACTTCCGTCCGCTGTTCAAGCCACCTAGACTTCTACTATTATTAGAGTAAAGCTAGTTCATCTGATCGACTCAAAGCATTGGTTCAAACAGGGAAGAAAGTGGGAAAGCTGGCATGAATCTAGGACTTGGTTTTAAGAGAAGCAGGGAAAGTAGTAATATCATCCTTTATTTAAATAGCCGTATTTATTATTTGCGCAAACAGGGATATGCATCTCCATATCATTTCGGGATGTATCTCCGTATCGTTTCTATCCGGCATAATCAAAGCACACACCTCAGTTTAGTACAAGCATGCAAAATGAGATGGCTATCCTCGTTGCGTCGTCTAACATCCGTCTTCAAGGTATCCCTACATTGGTAGTAACTAAGGTAGAATGACCAACGCAATCTAAAGAAGCTGATTAATACGTTTTACTTCCGATTGCGAGTCGAGGGGACGGCTCTTCATCCTATCGGAATGCACTTTCTACCAGTTCATCCATGGATGAGGACTAGTTAGACGCGCTGCCGACGGTTTTTGGACAGGTCTTGGAGACAAGAGGCATTGTGGTATGCTTATTTTGCAAACAATGATTGCTTAAATTTAGTGGAATGCACAAGCATTTCAGCTGGCGATACACTACATGTTTAGTTCAGCATTCGGTGAGACCACAATTATAATTGGTTATTCGGAATGAGAACCTAACCTGGATGGTGGCAACAAGAAAAAACGAGTGAACTCCGGAAATTTAAGCCTGCGGGAAACTTTGCTCAGAGAAGCCTTGCTTGTTTTTCCTGATTTGTAAACCTTCTCACAACTTTGTCTTTTCTTTGTGAACTAGTATATGTTTGTTATGTTCTATGAATCATTGAGATGTATAAAATTGCTTAACTTATGCTTTTCAAGTTTTTTATGAAGAGCGAGTTTAATGTGAGTGTTCCACATGGGCTGGACTAGCGTGTGAACATTTGGAATTTATTACATTGTGGCCTCAATTAACTGCATGAACCACTATAACAAGATACATAGTTGCTTATATGTCAGACGAGTAGATTGTTGATTGTTAGCTGTCGATAGCCTAGTGTTGAAGCGAGATGAGCCAATGTGTTGTGTTTTGCTGGCGCTTACAAGTGGGGTAGCACCAAGTGTTTACAAGTACTTATGTATCGTTGGCGCACGGTTCTCGAGCAGTGCTCTATTTCATCAAAACACACCTTTGCTCGTATGATAAACCATGACAACTTATGTCTTACCATGCCATATTCATGAAAAAAAACTAGTGAGGATGCGCATCTGTTTGACAACAATTACGATGGTTCTCCACATGATTCACGGGCACACAAAAGTAGCAGAGTTCCATAGATGGATTCAAGCAGTACTAGCCCCGGAGGTCGATATGAGCAAGGTTAGGATAATTAGACACAATCAAACTACTATTAAACACTAGCTGGGGCAACTATTTCATGCCTCGATCTAATTTGGGCTGGACACAAGGCGGACCTTGCCATGAACATCATCGAGGGCGTCCGCAGCAGCTCAATCCTGTGAACCTTCATGAAGACAACCTTGTGGCCTTGCCCTTTGATAAACTTGTTTGTGGAGGCATGCCATGTCATCTTCCTGCGTAACTGACAAACGTATGCCTCACAAGCGAAGGTAGCTTTGAACTTCTTGTGCTTGATACACCTGGACAACACTCGACAGCAGTGAGGCTGGAATACAACTCTTCATTGGTATAACGCAAAATGGCTTCCAGGATCAATAGCCTAAGAACTCTGTTTTCCGGTCGTATATTCAGGTCGATCGCCTCATAGCGAGTAACAGTACAACCACACAATCCTTATGCGCATCGGGCTCTAATTGAAGCGAAACATATTAGAATTACTTTTCAATATAAGAAACACAAGTTATTTAAACCACGTGGCTCGGTGGTTGCCTCCATCTTCTTGGAGCTCTACGTATGTGGGGATCAGCCTCCAGCGTCTGCTCCAATATCGGCAGATCTTTGCTGGTTCTCCTTGGTCCATCATGAAGCAGCGAACACTAGGAGACCCTTTGAAAGGAAAACACAATCGCAATGACAATGAAACAAAAAAGAGTGAGGATCGATTCTTGCTTTGCAAAAGTTCTTTTTTCTGAGCGAAAATATACCAACATCACGGATCCGCTTACCTTCCCTTCGTTGGAGAAAACGATGGCGGAATCTGAGTGTTGCCTTTCTTGAAGATGGTGAGGGAGAAGGGATTCAGCGAAGAGTGAAATGATGGTTGCTTCGTCCATCAAACTTAGACTCAGGAGGTGGGGTTTTGTGATCTGACTGGCTCGTTCTTGCCGCATAATGACCAGGTGACTCTCGCTTGCATACTACCTTCTAATTTGGTGGATGGCATTTGGGCCATGCGCTGCATGGCCCGATGTCGGTGAACAAAAGTATAAGCATTCAGTGAGGAGGCGTTTCAATGACCTAGGAGGAGCGAGCGGTAGAGTGTCTCCTTGTACTAGTAGTAATTGTTTTTACGGGTAGCTATAGGTGTCTCCATTGTACTAGTAGTAATTGTTTCTCTGGGCCCAAGACAAAACAGCCCATCCACACTAGTAAATAGTAAAATCAATTCAAAGCCCATATATTTCTTGAATGAGAGGCACTACCCACACCCACACACCGCCCCCCAAAAACCTGGGTGCTCTTCTTCCTCCTCGCTCCCACCCACCTCCATGGCTCGCTCCTCGTACCCCCAAATTCCTCACCTCACTCCTATAGAAAACCCCAGCTCCTTCTTCCTCCTCCTCTGATAACCCCAGCTCCCCTTCTTCTTCTTCGCTTTCCTACAACTAGCCTCATCATTCGTTACTCTGCTCAAATCCGTGGCTGTGACCGCCCTCGAGAAAATGGGTCGGCTGACCCCAGCACCAAGAAGATGAGGCTCCCTCTAGCTGCGCCTGTTGTAGATCCCCTGCCAGCCTTGGGGACAAGCGCGACCAGCCCCACGGATCCCAGAACCGTAGAATCTCGGGTGGACCATCGTGATCTCGGGACGCCGTCCTTGGGAGATCATCTCACTTCTCCCACCAAGGATTGCTGCCTTTTAAGTCCTCTCAATTCGGTGGCGCCCTCTATGGCGTCGCCCTTAATCCGGCCGTCGGCTATCTCTCTTCAATGATTTTGAAATCCCCGAGCCATCATCTCCTCCCACGGGGCTCCTTCAAAGCCTCTGCGTCCCGTCATGCTACAGAGCAAGCATACCATGCCCCGCAGTGGATGCAAGGCTGAAATCCCCAATTCACAGACTATAGCTGCTTGAGTTCTACTATTCCCCAAATCACATACCACATACGAAACGCCATGAACTTGTGCCCTCGGCACGATGTCCATCTCGTGGTTTTGTCCTCTCTCCACCCGCCACCTTTGCTTGTGCTACCTACAGACAATCGGTACTAAACCTTCGACTCCCATTTCTCAAGAAACTTCCACTTGTCGGGTTCATATATGGAGGCCTCATTGCACATCATCATCCACTCCGTTGCCTGTTTGAGTGCTTGATCTTGTTTTCCTGATTAGAATCGGTTGTCTCAAATAAAATCGCCTAACCTTGTAAATTGGAATTTCTTTTGACGGAAGGCAGCTCATCATCAAGATGCCCCTTCACTTCAAGGTTGATCCTTGATTCTAGTTATTCACTTGCAAATAACCGTGCTCTCTGCGCCTAAGCTTGGAGACCTTGGGTGTAATACATGATCTCTCGTGCTCATTTCAATATGGTGTTTGGCTCCACAGTTCTTGGTACTTTATATTATCATCTACACTTGTAACCATAAGCTGCATTTTAAATTTCTCGCATAATTTATATATCATCTTGGAGTACACATTTTGTACTAATATTATGTTCTATGCTCAATGAAGAGTTTCTCCATGGATGGCCTATCAATGGTGCTGGATTCTGTCAAGATCTTATATATCCAAATGAATAGTTTTGATCTGAACAAGATTATTGCCTTGTTGCAATGCTTTCCATGTCTGGAGAACTTGTATATAAAGGTGATAATTTCACGCACATTGGAAGCCCGCATATAGTGTACTAGAATTAATAGTTCAGCTGTTGCTCTTTTGACACTCTTCTTTTAGACCTTAACTGTTTTCAATCTTCATGTCTATTTAGGCAACAAGACGGGGTAAGAAAGTTATAACCAATCGGTGGATTAATAAGCATCGGGATTTTCTCACTTCTCATGAGATTAGATTGAAGACAATAGCGCTAGAACAATATGTAATACCGTGCAAACACAAGATTTGTCACATTCTTCTGCTTGAATCTGAGGTTACTATTGTCCATCGGGCTTAAGTTTATCAGACATGGTTTTGCGGATGGGTATGTCGAAGAGCAAAAAAGGAGTTTCAGTGGGCAAAGAGCTTACGAGCGTGCGGGCTTCTATTTACAACATATTGTGGTCATAATCCGTAAATTTTACGACCGGGATGTTCATTCTATGGACTTGACCGATCCATTTATTTGTATTTGCAGACA
Source organism: Aegilops longissima (assembly GCA_021605205.1). Taxonomy (NCBI): domain Eukaryota; kingdom Viridiplantae; phylum Streptophyta; class Magnoliopsida; order Poales; family Poaceae; genus Aegilops; species Aegilops longissima. Next base: position 45,180 of record JAHIAM010001849.1, read on the forward strand.
GTCTTTGAGTTAGATGTTGTTGCCCTTTTCAATCTGGTTTTTGTAAACCGATGAACAATTAACCCTCGTGCTTTTGATCGGTTTGTAAGCTGGAGTTAGATGTTCGCCCTTTTCAACTCATTTGTTGTCATATTTTCTTTGAAACAAGGCAAATGGCTTGCCATTCGTTTAATTTAGAGTGAAATATTGTAACAAATCCCAACCAAGAAATAACATCACTCCGTAGCTCGAGCTCCTTGTGCATTCTGAAGCCAAATGATTAGCCCCGGCACCCACAAACTTATTTCAAACTAGCACATCAAATGGGCTGTAAATTTTCATAGGAAAGCTGCATGACCGTGTGATTTGGATTACGACATTTGGGACCCATGAAATAGCATATCCAGGTGGTGTCGACTTACTAGCCCGTCAACAAGCGATTATGCCTACCAGCCGTTGGATTGACATCAACATGTCATCGTGTATCTTCTATCTCTTGTCTTCTTCTTCCTCCGGCCGCCCAAACCAAACCACCACATCGGCTCCTTTGCTCCCGCCTCCATGGCTGGGCTGCGCCTCCCGCCGCCCTACAAATACGTCTTGTCCAACGTTGGCGGTCCCTCCCTCTATTCCCCACACATCGTGTTATTCTTGACGTCGGCCCCAACACCTTTTCGGCGCGAACAGTCAACCTCGTACTCCCCTCCGCTGCGACTGGGCCAGCGCATCTTCCTGACTCTGTTCGTTTTGTCAGAGCCTTCGTCGTTAGTCCTCCGCCTTGTGGCCTTGGTTAGCTCGCCATCTTGTGATGTATGCCGCCCTCTTGCGTTATCAGCGTCGTCAACAGCAGAGAGGAAGAAGGAGATATTGTCACGTGGAGAGGATGTGAGTGAGGACCCACCAATCATGGCGATCGCCATAAGCAAGTGCCTCTATAGCACAATCCCAAAAATATGGTTCCTCTAATGGTTGGACATCTGAGGGCTCACACCATTGTCAGCGTAGTCAATAAGCGAGAGAATTACACTACGGCGGTGACACAGGGGACCCGACAAGTCACATGCAGTTTTTTGAGGAACAAGCGGTTGTTATTTATACTAGTTTAGCAGCGGATCGGGGGTAGCACTGCTTGAAGGTGTCTTGGGGCCGTGGCCTGTCTAGCCAGGGTTTTTTTTATATTTACCACATCATGAGCCTAGTTGTGTTTTTTTCTTCTTTGAAAATGGCTGGCAGTTCTATTTTTTTTAGAAATACCCAAACAAGGCCTACTTGCTTTATCGATACTATTTGTTGCAAATCTTTCAAAGGCGAGGAGAGTTTCATTCGGTTTTCCAGAGAAATGGGCTGTACATTTTTAAACACACATCAAACCAGGAATTAGTTTCAATTTTTTCCCTTACAAGTCTTAAATTCCATTGATTTTTGTCGTGGACAATTATTTGGATTTTATATTTATATAAATTATTTTTCAAAATAGTTTGAATGTGAATCGATATTTACGGACTAAAACAGTTGACCGCATAAATATATAAAATTTAAGTATACTTTTAACACGTGGCCACATTATGGATTGTAATGCTAACAAAAGAAGATGGGCTCCAAAAAATTCTTAAGAATTAGCAAATGGGCTGTACATTATTAGAAATAATGGCGAGATGGGTTGTATCTTGCTTTCCATAGATTTGAGGATGACTTGTCGCCTACTACGAGGTTGGCGTATGCTTTCATAATAAAAGGTTGACACACATACAGCGCCCTGTCAACTTATTGACTTTGCGAGCGTGGCTGGTGGATGTCCATCCAACGTTTGCATCGTCTTCTTCAATCTACGCTCTTCATGCTCGGCCCGCTCAAACAAGATGCGGGCGGGACTGCACCTCCCCTCCTCCCGCGGCGGCTATGCTGTCGAGGCAGGCCTCACTTACCCACGATGCTCCCGCCAGCTGGCCTAGCCATCCCTCTACTCACCCACACATGTTGTTATTCTCCGGGAGGCGGTGAGGCAGACGATAAACCCTCGTACTCCTCTCGTGGGAAACAAGCTGTCGAGTATTCCACAGGCCGTGTCGTTCCCTTCCTAGGCCTGCGCCGTAGTCCTTTATACAGGTGCTCTCGGCGCAGCCTGGTCAACGTGGTCAATGAGCGACATCCGCCGGAGTGGACTGTGCGTGGAGAGGGGACGACAATGGAGGTCCACGACCATATGCAGAAATGCCTCCTTGTAATGTATAAAATAATGATTCCTCCACTTGACAGCTAGGACCCACGGGAAGGGCCTCTGTATTTCCACGAAAAAATTGTTCCCCGCTGATAGAGTGGGACCCACCAGCTATATCTTTACCTGCATGAGAAGTGCCTCCTTATTATACCAAAAAATGAATACCCCTTTCCTGCTGGGGCCCACCATATGTTGGGCTGACTTTTGGGCCTACTAAGTTGTGCGAGGGGCGGAGGTTTGTCAACTTAGTCAATACTCGATGACCGTGTATGATGTCCATCCACGTAGCCATAATGCTTCTTCAACCTACGGTCTTCTTGCTCCGGCCGCCCAAAGCAGCTGGTAGTCGTGCCTGCTCACGCCTCCGTGGCGGCTGTGCTACCGCGAGCCTCACGCTATACTACTCCCATCCTTTGAGCCATCCCCTCCTCACCCCACCCCCACATTGACTGCGGCCAGCGGCAGCCTCACACCTCAGCCGAACCGGTGAGCGATCGTGCTCCTCTCCCGTGGGCATCCTTTGCCGTGTCTTTCTGGCTCCCGTCGTCCGCTTCCTAGGCCTCGCCGTCATCCACCGTCGTGGTCAATGTGGTCAACGACCGACTTCCATCGGAGTCTTGTCTGCGATGGAGAGGCTGACAAGCGGGTCCAGCAACCGCAGGAAGTGCCTCCTTATTGCGGAAAATAACTATTCCTCCACGGCGGGGGACCCACCGGACGGGCCACGAATTTTTTGAAAAATCGTTTACCACATTGCTAGGACCCATCGGACGGGTCACCGTGTTCGCAAAACGTTCCCCGTATTAGTTTCGGACCCACGGAGTGGCCTTAAAAATGAATACTCCCGGCTAGGCTGGGACCCACCTTGGTGGGAGGCTGACTGTCGCCTACTAAGTTGGCGGGGCGAAGGGCTTTGTCAACTTAGTCAATATGAGCGATTCTAGCTCCAGTGACCGTCGATGTCCATCCAACGGCCCTCGTGCTTCTTCAACCTCTGGTCTTCTTGCTCCAGCCGCCCAAAGCAGCGCCGGTCGTGTCGCATGCTCCCTCGTCGTGGCGGCTGTCTGCCTGAGATGCCTCACCGCCCTACTATTCCCACTGGCAGGCCTGCGGCGATGGTAACCTCACACCGCGCAGAACCAATGAACCCTCCTACTCCTCTCCGTGCGGGCTTCCACTGCCGCGTCTTCCCCGGCTCCACGTCGTCCCCTTCCTAGGCCTCGCCTCGTCCACCGCCGTGGTGCTCTCCATGGCGTGGTCAGCGTGGTCAAGGAATGACTTCCATCGGAAGATACTTGTACATGGAGAGGCTGACAGTGGGTCCTGACCCACCCTAGTTTTTTGTGATTTGCCAAGTAAATCGCCTTTCGGGCCTGTTGGGCTGCAAATCTTTCAAGACGAGGAGAGCTTTCATTATGGCAGAAAATAGCCCATCGATAATGAGAAATGGGTTGTACATTTTTAAAACACATCAAACCGCAATTAGTTTCAAATATCTTTTTTTCATCTCAAGATTTTAAATTACATTAATTTTTATGCGTGGAGAATTTGTTGGATTTTATATTGATATACATTTATTTTTAAAATCAGTTTGAATGTGAGTCGAAATTTCGGGATTAAAACAGTTCGGACCGCTTTTGAAATATGCAAAATTTACTATAATTTTTAACCGTGTCCACAATATGGGCTGTAATGCTAACAAAAGAATATGGGCTCCAAAAAACCTTATGAATTAGTAAATGGGCTGTAAATTATTAGAAATAATGGCAGATGGGCTATATGTTGTTTTCCACAGATTTGAGGCTTTCCTAAAAAAGGTTGATGCACAAGCCATTTGTTGGATGTCCATCCAACGGCGTCGTGATTCTTCAATCTCTGCTCTTCTGCTCCGGCCGCTCAAACAAGCCGGCCGGGACTGCTACTCCCTCCTCCTGCGGCGCGTGCTTGCCACGCAGGCCTCACCGCCCACCGTACTCCCATCGCTGGCCTAGCCATCACTCTACTCACCCACACTGCTTGTTATTCTCGGCGGAGCGGCAGACGATAAACCCTCGTCGGTCGTACTCCCTCCGTGGGAAACAACGCCAGTCTTCCACGCCTCCGTGTTGTCCCTTCCTAGGCCTTGCCGTCGTCCCACCGCTGTGGTGCTCTCGGCCGGCGTGGTCAATGTGGTCACGACCGACTTCCATCGGAAAGATCTTGTCGTGGAAGCGGCAGGCTGGGTCCCGACCGGCAAAGTGCCTCCTTATACAGCGCAAAATAATTATTCCTCCACGATAGCGGGGACCCACG
>JAHIAM010001850.1:0-79686 GCA_021605205.1 Aegilops longissima
CCTCGACCGTAATCCGCCGTGGCTCTCTCCGATAAAGAGAGAGACTTTAGTGAATTCAGATGTCGCCAAAGTGGCGAAAAGCTGAAAGATGTCCGCGCAGTGAACTCCATGACGGGCGCCCAATCAGATCTGATTGGCGGGCGCTGGGTTCTGGAGTCCGGAGAGGAGTCCGCACTCGAGTCGTAGGTCTTCGCAGAAGCGACAGGGATGGAGTTCGCCCGACCGCCAGAGAGATTAAAGCCTCCACGCTGTATCCAACCACTCGCCCTCGATCGGGGAATCCACCCGGATTAAGGGTCGGAGCGGATGCAAAAGCCTCCAGTGGCACCGCTTGGCTGCAGAGCTAGATCATGCCAATCGAAACAAAGGCGGCCTCGCTATTAGATTGGCTCGAATCAAGTCAAGACCAAGTCTCCGTGGATATCGGCCGATAGTTCAAACTCTCCAAATCTGACTTGATGGCTAGGGGCGTAGCTTTCGATCTGCTCCGTGATGGCCGCTTAATTCGCCCGCAGAGCAAAGCCGCCGAATACGAAGATCTGTCCGGGGAGAAAGGTCTCACCTGGATCTGCGCTATATTGTTGATGATCGAAGGAGCCATCGGGCCTATCGGTGACGCATAGAGGAACTCTCAATGAAAGCACCAATGTCGGTGTCAAAACCGGCGGATCTCGGTAGGGGGTCCCGAACTGCTATGCGCCTAGGCGGATGGTAACGAGAGACAAGGGACACGATGTTTTACCTGTGTTCGGGCCCTCTTGATGGAGGTAAAACCCTACGCCCTGCTTGATTAATATTGATGATGTGTTACAAGAGTGGATCTACCACGAGATCAAAGAGGCTAAACCTAGAAGCTAGCCTATGGTATGATTGTTGTTTGTCCTACGGATTAAAACCTCCGGTTTATATAGACACCGGATAGGGTTAGGGTTACACGAGTCGGTTACAATGGTAGGAGATCTACATATCAGTATCGCCAAGCTTGGCTTCCACGCCAAGGAAAGTCCCATCCGATGAAGGGACGTAAGTCTTCAATCTTGTATCTTCATAGTCTTGGAGTCCGCCGATGATGATAGTTCAGGCTATCCGGGACACCCCCTAGTCGGAACTCCTCAATAACCGCCTCATCGCAACAACAAGATCCAGATATAATGTTCATGCACAACGCTGGCACCAAATAACAATTATTCAGGTCTAAAACTAATCCGAGAAGGTAGATGTAGAGGTAGCGTACTGGACCGTGATCACATCGACTTCGAACCATTTCCCACGCGCATCGTCACCTCGTCCTTAGCCAATCTTCGCTTAATCCATAGTCACCGCTTTCGACTTGCAAATATTAGCAATGTGAACTAGTATCAAATACCCAAGTGTAACTATGAGCATTAGTAAGGTACACATCAATAACATGTATATCAACATATACCTTTGTTCACCTTGCCATCCTTCTTATCCGCCAAATACTTGGGGCAGTTCCGCTCAAAGGACCAGTCGCCTTTGCATTGAGAAGCACTCAGGTCTCGTGCTTAAGTCCATACTTGGTCTTCTAAACTTGAGCAGCAACTTGTTTGCCGCTCTTCTTGAAGTTCCCCTTCTTCCCTTTACCTTTTTCTTGAAATTGGTGGTCTTGTTGACCATCAACACTTGATGCTCCTTCTTGATTTCTACCTCCAAGCCTTTAGCATCGCAAGAGCTCGAGAATTGTCTTATCCATCCCTTGCATATTATAGTTAATCACGAAGCTCTTGTAGCTTAGTGGCAGTGATTGAAGAATTCTGTCAATAACACTATCATCCGGAAGATTGACTCCCAGTTGAATCAAGTGATTGTTATACCCATTCATTTTGAGTATATGCTCACTGACAGAACTATTCTCCTCCATCTTGTAGCTGTAGAACTTATTGGAGACTTCATATCTCTCAATCCGGGCATTTTCTTGAAATATTAACTTCAACTCCTGGAACATCTCATATGCTCCATGACGTTCAAAACGTCGTTGAAGTCCTGGTTCTAAGCCATAAAGCATGGCACACTGAACTATCGAGTAGTCACGAGCTTTGCTCTGCCAGACATTCATAACATCTGGCATTGCTCCTGCAGCGGGTTTGGCACCTAGCGGTGCTTCCAGGACATAATTCTTCTGTGCAGCAATGAGGATAATCCTCAAGTTATGGACCCAGTCTGTGTAATTGCTACCATCATCATTCAACTTTGCTTTCTCAAGGAATGCATTAAAATTCAACGGAACAATAGCACGGGCCATCTATCTACAACAACATAGACATGAAAAATACTATTAGGTACTAAGTTCATGATAAATTAAAGTTCAATTAATCAAATTACTTAAGAACTCCCACTTAGATAGACATCCCTCTAATCATCTAAGTGATCACATGATCCATATCAACTAAACCATGTCCGATCATCACGTGAGATGGAGTAGTTTTCAATGGTGAACATCACTATGTTGATCATATCTACTATATGACTCACACTCGAGCTTTCAGTCTCAGTGTTCCGAGGCCATATCTGCATATGCTAGGCTCGTCAAGTTTAATCCGAGTATTCTACGTGTGCAAAACTGGCTTGCACCCGTTGTATGTCAACGTAGAGCTTATCACACCCGATCATCATGTGGTGTCTTGACACGACGAACTTTCACAACGGTGCATACTCAGGGAGAACACTTATACCTTGAAATTTAGTGAGAGATCATCTTATAATACTACCGTTGATCTAAGCAAAATAAGATGCATAAAAGATAAACATCACATGCAATCAATATAAGTGATATGATATGGCCATCATCATCTTGTGCCTTTGATCTCCATCTCCAAAGCACCGTCATGATCACCATCGTCACCGGCGCGACACCTTGATCTCCATCGTAGCATCGTTGTCGTCTCGCCAACTATTGCTTCTACGACTATCGCTACCGCTTAGTGATAAGTAAAGCAATTACATGGAGATTGCATTTCATACAATAAAGCGACAACCATATGGCTCCTGCCAGTTGCCGATAACTCTGTTACAAAACATGATCATCTCATACAATAAAATTTAGCATCATGTATTGACCATATCACATCACAACATGCCGTGCAAAAACAAGTTAGACGTCCTCTACTTTGTTGTTGCAAGTTTTACGTGGCTGCTACGGGCTGAGCAAGAACCGTTCTTACCTACACATCAAAACCACAACGATTTTTCGTCAAGTTTGTGCTGTTTTAACCTTCAACAAGGACCGGGCGTAGCCACACTTGATTCAACTAAAGTTGGAGAAACTGACACCCGCCAGCCACCTGTGTGCGAAGCACGTTGGTAGAACCAGTCTCACATAAGTATTGTCGGTCAGGGCCACTTCATCCAACAATACCGCCGAATCAAAGTATGACATGCTGGTAAGAAGTATGACTACTATCGCCCACAACTCACTTGTGTTCTACTCGTGCATATAACATCTACGCATTAACCTGGCTCGGATGCCACCGTTGGGGAACATAGTAATTTCAAAAATTTACCTACGCACACACAAGATCATGGTGATGCATAGCAACAAGAGGGTAGAGTGTCGTCCACGTACCCTCATAGACCGTAAGCGGAAGCGTTATGACAACGCGGTTGATGTAGTCGTACATCTTCACGATCCGACCGATCCATGTACCGAACACACGACACCTCCGAGTTCAGCACACGTTCAGCTCGGTGACGTCCCACGAACTCACGATCAGCCAGAGCTGAGGAGAGTCAGACTGCTGACAGGCGTGATGACGGTGATGATGATGCTACCGGCGCGGGAAGCTTCGCCTAAGCACCGCTCGATATGACCGAGGTGGATTATGGTGGAGGGGGCACCACACGGCTAAAAGATCAGCAGATCAACTTGTGTGTGTAGAGGTGCCCCCTCCCCGTATATAAAGGAGTGGAGGAGGGGCCGGCCCCTGCCCTGCATGGGAGGAGTCCTACTCCCATCGGGAGTAGGATTCCCTCTTCCCTAGTTGGACTAGGAGAGAAGGAAGGGGGAGAGAGGGAGGAAGGAAAGGGGGGCGCCGCCCCCTCCTAGTCCAATTCGGACCAGAGGGAGAGGGAGCGCACGGCTAGCCCTGGTCTCCTCTCTCTCTCTCTCTCTCTCCACTATGGCCCAATAAGGTCCATACACTTACCGGGGGGTTCCTGTAACCTCCCGGTACTCCGTTAAAATCCCGATTTCACCCGGAACTATTCCGATGTCCAAATATAGGCTTCCAATATATCGATCTTTATGTCTCGACCATTTCGAGACTCCTCGTCATGTCCGTGATCATATCCGAGACTCCGGACTACCTTCGGTACATCAAAACACACAAACTCATACTACCGATTGTCCCCAAATGTTAAACGTGCGGACCCTGCGGGTTCGAGAACTATGTAGACATGACCCAGACACGTCTCCGGTCAATAACCAATAGCGGAACCTGGATGCTCATATTGGCTCCTATATATTCTCACGAAGATCTTTACGGTCAAACCGCATAACAACATCTCGTTGTTCCTTTGTCATCAATATGTTACTTGCGAGAATCGATCGTCGGTATCTCAATGCCTAGTTCAATCTCGTGACCAGCAAGTCTCTTTACTCGTTCCGTAATACATCATCCATAACTAACTCATTAGTTGCATTGTCTTAAAGCTTATAGTGATGTGTGTGGTGTCACAACCGAGGATCTCGGGTACAAGGGGTACCGAACTATGCGTCTAGGATCGATGGTAACGGGGAGACAGGGGACACGATGTTTTCCCAGGTTCGGGCCTCTCTATGGAGGTAATACCCTACTTCACCTTGATTGATCTTGATGAATATGAGTATTACAAGAGTTGATCTACCACGAGACCGTAATGGCTAAACCTCAAAGTCTAGCCTATATGACTATGGTAATGTGTATATCCTTTCGGACTAACCCCTCCGGTTTATATAGACACCGGGGGATCTAGTGTTTACATAGAGTCGGTTACATAAGAAGGAATCTTGATGCGTAAGCTTGCCTTCCACGCCAAGTAGAGTCCAATCCGACGACAGATGCAGTCTTCGGCCTTCATATCTTCGCAGCCCATCAGTCCGGCCCATGGATACCAGGCCGGACGCCCGAGGACCCCTAAGTCCAGGACTCCTTCAGTATCCCCCGAACCAGTCTTCAATAGCGAGGTGTTCGACACACAAATTATCTTCGGCATTGCAAGGTGGGTTCCTCCTTTAATGATCTCCAAGTAAAGTATTCGGCCATTGATCCAAAGTCGCTCCCCTCGGCTTCTGTGCGTTGAATAACTTCGACTTCCATGCGTCAAGCGAAGGTGGAAGGTTAGGGTGTTTTTGCAGTTAACACCCCGTCCATGCAAGGAAGGGTGCCTATTAAAGAGATTGGATCCTATATCCATCAGGCACCATGCAGAGAAAATCCTCAGAGACTGTCCAAGAGAAACCATTCTAGATGGCTAGCGTCCCCAGCTCCTCCGCCCGTTCTGGCCCAGAGAGAGGCGAGTGGTAGAGGTGTTCAGTGCCTCACATCCAATTGACGAAGCTGCAAACGCAGGGATCTCTTCCTCCAGTAGATCTAGTCCTTGTCCGAGCAGGGCTAGACTTCTTCAACGGTGAGATTCAGGCAGAGGACTTCCCCAATCCATCCGGGGGAGAGCGAGTATGTTTCATCCCCTACCTGCTAAGAGGCGTTGGATTTCCCATCCATCTGTTCCTCCGAGGGCTTCTGGAATACTATGGCCTCCAGCTGCACAACTTCACCCCTGCCTCCATTCTGCACATTGCGGATTATGTCGCTTTATGCGAATTATTCCTAGGCATTGAAGCCCATTTTGAGCCGTGGAGGATATTTTTCTGTTGAAAGTGCAACTATCCCTAGGTGGTTTTGGTAATTCCTAACAACATATAGCTCATTGAGCTAACATTATTCCAAGATAAATATTTCAGGAAAAGCTCAATGAATGGCATGGCATGGATGAGGAAAGTGGACCCCTCAAAATACTAAGGATAAAAGGATTGGATCAAGCTCAAAGCTCAAGACTCTACATTTTATATTTTAGTGATCCAAGATCACATTGAGTCTATAGGAAAAGCCAATACTATCAAGGAGAGATGATGGGTTGCTTAATGAGGTTCTTGCTTCATAGTGCTTCTCCAAAACCCTCAACTACTTTCTCACATCCACATATGACCTAAACCAAAAGTCAAACTCGCCCCACCGATTCTTTTCTATCCCGCGCCACCGAAGTTGGGGATGTCATAGCCATCGCCACAAACCCTAGGCAAATCAAGATCACCGATAGGGATCTCGGTCTCACCGAGATGGGATTGTAATCTCTCTATTTCCTTCAGAACGCTTTTGGTCCTACCGAGATGAGCGATTGGTCCCATCGAGAATGCAATGTAAACCTCTGCTTTTTTTCGTAACATTTCGTCCCACCAAATGAGCAAACCGTCCCACCGAAGTTTACTCCGACCAACTCTCTCTGTTAGCTTATTACCAAAATCGGTCCCACCGAAGTTTGTGTAATTGGTCTCACCGAGATTACGTTATGCCCTAACCCTAACCATATCGGTCCTACCGAGTTGCATGTCGGTCCCACCAAAAATCCTAACGGTCACTAGATTTGCAGAATCGGTCTGACCGAGTTTAACAATTCGGTCCCACCGAGTTTGGCAAATTGTGTGTAACGGTTAGATTTTGTGTGGAGGCTATATATACCCCTCCACCTCCTCTTCATTCATGGAGAGAGCCATCAGAACGAACCTACACTTCCAACTTACATTTTCTAAGAGAGAACCACCTACCCTTGTGTTGAGGCCAAGATATTCCATTCCTACTGAGGGAGTCCTGGATTAGGGGGTGTCCGGATAGCCGAACTATCACCGTTGGCCGGACTCCTGGACTATGTATCGTCCCGTGTCCGGATGGGACTTTCCTTGGCGTGGAAGGCAAGCTTGGCGATACGGATATGTAGATCTCCTACCATTGTAACCGACTCTGTGTAACCCTAACCCTATTCGGTGTCTATATAAACCGAGGGTTTTAGTCCCGAGGGCGAACAACAATCATACCATAGGCTAGCTTCTAGGTTTAGCCTCCTTGATCTCGTGGTAGATCCACTCTTGTACTACCCATATCATCAATATTAATCAAGGTGAGTAGGGTATTACCTCCATCTAGAGGGCCCAACACAGGTAAAAACATCGTGTCCCTTGTCTCCTGTTACCATCCGCCTAGACGCACAGTCGGGACCCCCTACCCGAGATCCGCCGGTTTGACACCGACATTGGTGCTTTCATTGAGAGTTCCTCCGTGCCGTCGCCGTCCAGAAGGATGCCTCATCCCGTCTTTTAAAGACGATACTATCGCCAAAGGAGCCTTGGCCTTGGTCGACTCTTCGCTAGGTGGTTTTCTTATGACCGCCAGTTCAGCCATCATACCGACGATGACTTCTCGAGTCATCGAAACCAATCTTCACGTTAACTTGGAACTTGCCGAGCAGTTAGATCCGATCGAGCTCTCCTCCGTAAACGAGCTCTTGGATCGCATCGCCGCCCTGGGAGTCACCACAGACTACGACCAGATCGGGCCTAAAACCGATCTAAGAGAGATCAACTCTCCCCAGGCTACCCGTCATGTTGCTGTGATAGAGGAGCAATACGGCGACTCTTCTTCTATCTTAAGGACTAGCTACGTCCGGATTCCTGATCCCTCCATGCCGGATTCCCGTAGAGGGACGGATGTCGATCAAGCCCTGAACTTAAAGTCAGGCGGCGGGTTGGATTCATTGGATAGCATTCAAAAATCCAAACTTCCATGTTCGGAAAACTTCTTGGCCCCTGAGTCTTAAATTGGACGGGGTTCCGGATCTAGTTCCACCCACCCACCCAAACATTAGCGATCTATCCCGAATTCGGCAAGAGCCCGCTGAAACAGTACATCATTACTGGGCCAGATTCCTCCTAGTTATGGACAGGATAAAGGACTGCCGAGAGAAGGACGCAATCGCACTTTTCTGCAATAATTACACGGACAAGGGAATCCTAAACGCCATAAGTCGTCGTGAAATTACACGCTTTCTGACTTGGCAATCATAGTACAAAAGTACTGTGCGATGGAGAGTGCTTGGAAAACCGAAAGTAAATTTTGGGATAATCCGGCCCCGAATACAACCCTAGTCCGGAATAAAAGGGTGCATCATCACCAAGCACCTGGGTTAAACATCATAAAACAAAAACCCCCTAAAGGGCACGGAACCGTACTGGAGGGTTGGCTAAACGGACCCTGCAAAATTCTTAGCACAGAGGGCGCCACTCCAACTCATAGCCTTCGAGCATGTTGGATACTACGGCAGGTGGCCAAAAGTGGCGAAGAGCTTCTAGCCTCAGAATCCCAACCCAGCAACACCAGCACGGTATTAACAGTCTTCGAGACTTTCGCATCAAATAACATGCGGAAATGAACACTCCGCAACCTTGCCGAAGTCTACCAAGTAGCAACAATAAATCCATGGAGTGACACGGCTATTACCTTTAACGCCGAAGGATTGAACCCAAATTCGAACAACCCGAGCACCGGCCGCATTGGTTCTCGGTCCAATAGTGGGGGCTTCGCCTTACTAAGGTACTCATGGATGGCGGCAGCGGACTACACCTCATCTACGAGAAACCCTCCGAAAAATGGAAATAGATGGAACCGCATTGAGCAAAGCAGCAAAATCTTTAGAGGAATAATCCCTAGCCGGAAGCATGCCGCACGGGAAAAATCTGCTGGGCGTAGTGTTCGCTCACGGACAATTACAGGTCCGAGGAGGTCACATTTCAAGTGGCCCCGTTCAGCAGCGGATATCACGCTTTATTAGGGCGAGAGGTGTCGGATTTGGGTTCCGGCAGACCCTTGAGGTTCGAACACTGGGGTGCGCGCGGAGATCCAACCCTCCACCGTCTCGCACCTCGCCGAATCGCTGGGACCTAAACTACTAAACGGAACCGCACAAGAGACACGAGATTTATACTGGTTCAGGCCACCATTGTGGTGTAATACCCTACTCCAGTGTGTGGTGTGGTAGATTGCCTCTTGGGCTGGTGAGGAACAATACAAGGAAGAACAGCCTCGCGAGGGTCTGTTCTTGGAGGGTGCGATGAACTGCTAGGTGGGATTCAGTCGCTCTAGCTACTGGTTTCTTGATGAGGATTCGGATCTCTCTCACGCCCTGGGGGTGGCTACTCCTATTTATAGGCGAAGGCCCTGGGCCTCTTCCCAAATATTGAGCGGGAAGGCGCCAACAATTAGCCATTTGAAGGGAACAGCGGGTACACTTATCGACTAAAGTTGGTCCTCGCCTGCCAAAGGCTCGTGATGACTTTGCTTGGGCTCCACGATGACTCCCTTCCGGCCGTTGGGCTGGTCTTGGTCTTGTTGCACAAGCGGATGCCTTTGCTTGATGCTCTCGCTGCGCTTGCTCCCTTTGCACCAAATAGGAAAGGAGGACATCATGCGGGCTGGCGCCGGCTGGCGCCCTTGGTCGTCATGGCTTGCGTCATGGGCACCTCGCGAGTACCCTGCCTTGAACTCTCCGCCTCCTCATGAGCCAGCTGACGAGGCCGTGCTCGAGAAGCTCCTTGTTGTCCGCCCATGAGGCTTGCCCCCTCGCGAGGTCTTCACTGCGTTGATGAAGATGGCCGTCTGCTGGGCCTCCTTGAGCCACGCCTTGCAGCCGCAGCGCAGTAAGTCTGGGGACCCCGTTCCCGAACGCCGACAATAGCCCCAGCCCTGGCGCGCCCGGACTTGGCCGAGCAGAAAGGCGAAAGGGCAAGTGCGAAGCGTCACGAGCCCTAACAGCCTGCGGCCTTGGGCGACGCGTGGCGGTTGATTGGACGTGTGCGCACTGCTTCCCCACGATGCCCCGGTAACCACCCAGATTCGACAAGTCCCTGCATGGAGAGTCGGTCATGATTACCGGTGATCGCGGAGGCCCACGGTTGGCCTTCGCCGACTATAAGTATGGAACGGCGCGCGCCCTTCCAGTCTATCCTTCCTTGTCTCCCCTTCTTCTCCATGGCTCCACCAAGGAAGTTCTCGGCCGCAGAGAAGGGGAAGGGCCGTCAGGTCGAGTCTTCCTCTCTCCCGCCTAAGCGTGGTCGAGGTCGCCCTCGCAAGCATCCCGTGGCCTCCAAGGCGGGCCCCAGCGGTCGTGGGGAGGCTCGGCATGGCGACGAGCGGCTGGCCATGGTCGGGCGTGCCTGGCCGCGCGTCCCCGAGGCCGCGCCTCCATGCTCTGCCAAGCTGCCGGAGTTCATGGTGAGGGCGGAGGAGCTGTCCGGCGTCCGGCTTCAGCTCCGCGCTTCCTCTGGTGAGCTCCCGGATGGCGCCTGGTGGCCTCGCTCCAGCGGATGGCTGCTGCGGCCGGGCTTCGTGGGCTTCTCGAGGTCTCTCACAGGAACCTGTTCACGACCAGCGGTGGCAGACGCTTGCTCGCGTGGTCTCGCCGCCGGTGCTCCTGCACTTTAAGTGCGACGGCGACGCCACCCTTTACGTGAGGGTGTTTGGGAAGATGGTCGCCGCATGGGGTGCTGCCACGAAGGCGGCGACCATGATGCGAGGACTCAGCCCGGGCGCGGATGGAGAAGCGGCAGGCGGTGGCGATGCCGTGACTCCTCACGCTTCACCGGCTCTTCTTGGTGGTGATTCTTCAACAGCGATGTACAGCCAGCCCCACGCCGCGCCTGCTTGGGGGTGGCAGCGGGTCCGCTTACCGCCCGCGCCCGGTGAAGCGCGAGAGGAGTCCGCTGAGCTCCGGAGACGGCTCGAGCCTTCAAGAGGCGGCCGCAGGCGTGCATCACCTGCTTTTGTCCTTTCCTTTCTTTTCTCCCGCGCAAAAGGCAACAATGTGTGGCCCGATGGGGGCGTTTAGGTTAACGCCGTTAATTATTGTCTTGCTTTTGTTATCCTGATTCTGTTCCTTTACATTTACGCCCATTCGCAAGTGAACTCCAGCCGTGGCTGGGCGACGATCCGAGCCCGTGTTGGCGTTGCAGCTGCCCGTGAGGCATGGTCGGGAGGGTGCTCCACTGTGGACCAGGGCCGTGAAAACTTGAGTGATCCGGGTAGGAGCGCTCGCGGGGGCTCGAGGCTTCGCCTCATGAGTCCCCACGCAAGAGAAATCGAGGCGGGAGGCGAAAAAGATTGAAGAACCACGGACCAAAAGAAGGCGATAGTTTGAAAAAACTCCAAATGGGAATAACTAGTCAAGCTGCAGAAAGCAAATGAAAAAGCTGCGTCGGCACCTAGTCTAGTCTTTGGCGTATTCTCACCAGCTGAGCTAAGTGCTGCCACTGGCGTGGGAGGGAGCCCTGGGGGCCGAGGCCGGCACTCGAGACTCAGGGCGTGTACAGCCCCAACTCATTATTACACGAGAGTGTCACGGGCGGCGAGCTTCACAGGCGTTGGCCCTCTTCATGCTCCGGGCCTTGCTTGGGAAGCAAGCTTCACGGGCATTTTCCCTCTTCACAGGCTCGGGCCTTTCTTCAGGAAGCGAGCTTCACGGGCGTTGCCCTCTTCACGGGCTCCGGCCCTTTCGAGCACGCTGACTTCACGGCGTTCGCCTTCTTCACAGGCTCTGGGCCTTTCTCGAAAAAGATGAGCTTCACATGCATTCGCCTTCTTCACAGGCTCTGGGCCTTCTCCAAAAAGAACGAGCTTCACAGGCACTCGCCTTCTTCACAGGCACTGGGCCTTTTCCAAAAAGAATGAGCTTCACAGGCATTTGCCTTCTTCACAGGCACTGGGCCCTTTTAGGGGTAAAACCTCCGGAGGTGCTGCATGTTCCACGCGTTCTGTACAGGTACTCCCTCTTGAGTCTCCAAGCGCAGGGAGCCAGGCCTGGAAACATGAACAACCTTGAACGGGCCCTCCCACATGGGAGAGAGCTTATGCAGTCCCTCCTTGGAGAGGACCCGTCGGAGCACGAGGTCCCCTACCTCGAGAGTTCTGGGGCGGATGTTGCGGCAGTGGTATCGCCGGAGTGCCTGCTGGTACCTTGCCGCTCGCAGCGCAGCTTCTCGACGGCGCTGCTCCCCAAAGACGTACGAGGCCGCCCCCGCATGGCGTCTGCAGCGCTTTCATCGAGCGCCAGACCCTGTGGATCGACGCTTGACCTCGTGAGGGAGGACCGCTTCGGCTCCGTAGACCAGGAAGAAGGGGGTCTCTCCAGTTGGCTTGGTTGCGGTTGTGCAGATGGACCGCAACACGGACGGAAGCTCGTCATACCAGCCTCTGCCGCAGGCCTCCAGTTTCTTCTTGAATGTCCTGGTCTTGAGGCCTCTCAGGACCTCTGCGTTGGCCCGCTCGGCCTGTCCATTGCTGCGGGGGTGCGCCATCGAAGCGTAGCATATCTGCATCCCAAGGTTAGCGCAGTACGTTTTAAAATGGTTACTGGTGAACTGCGAACCGTTGTCGGTGATGATGCGGTTCGGCACTCCGAACCGGCTCACGATGCCCTTGATGAACTTGACCGCAGAACCAGCGGGGATGGTGCGGACGGCCTCGACTTCGCCCACTTGGTGAATTTGTCCACGGCGGCGTAGAGTAGCGATAGCCCCCGACGCCCGAGGAAAAGGGCCCAGGATGTCCAGCCCCTGACGCGAATGGCCAAGTGAGGGGATGGTTTGCGAGACCTCCTGGTGGCTGGTGGATCTGCTTGGCATGGAATTGGCAAGCCTCGCAAGCCTTCATGAGTTCAACTGCATCATTGAGCGCAGTGGGCCAATAGAAACTGCTGCGGAATGCCTTGCCGACGAGGGCCCGTGACGTCGAATGGTGCCCACAATCTCCGCCATGTATATCTGCCAGCAGTTCCTTCCCCTGTTCCCTGGTGATGCAGAGCAAGGATACGTCGTTCGGTCGTTTCCGGTAGAGCTCTCCATCCATGATGCTGTATGCCGTGGCTTGCCGCGCCACACGCTCTGCCTCCTCCTCCTTCTCCGGAAAAGTTCCACGCGTTAAGTAACTCTTGAGCTCCGTGATCCAGCACCCCTCTTGAGGTTCCATCGTTAGGAGCAGGCGTGCTCTTGAGGCCGGGCCACAGGCTGGGGCTCCCGAGGCAGGTGGCTGAGGGAGCTCCTCCGGAGGCTGTGCTGTGCTTGATAATGGCGGCAGGGCTCAGGGCTTGAAGAGTCATTCCTCAAAGACGCCCGACTCCTGGGGTAACCTCCTGGAGGCTCGTTTGGCAATGTCGTCGGCCTCTTGGTTGGTGCCGCGGGGCACGTGCTGCAGCTCCAACCCCCAGAACTGTTTCTCCATCCTGCGGACCTCCGCAAGGTAGGCCTCCATGTGTTCATCTCTTGGCTTGTACACCTTGTTGGAGAAATTGACGAGGATCTGCGAATCACCCTTGATGGTAAGGCGATTCACCCCCAGGGCAGCGGCAGCCTTCAGACCCGCTATCAGCCCCTTGTATTCTGCTATATTGTTGGAGACCTTCTCGCCTATTTGAAACAGAGCTGCGACATAGTAGAGCTTGTCTGAGCGGGAGATATGAGCACTGCCCCAGCCCCGGCGCCCTGTCGGAGAACGCCCGTCAAGTACATGACCTAACCTTCCGCGCTTCGCTTCGGGAGAGGGATCGATCCTCGCCGCCCCGAGGCCGTGCTTCTGTCCATTCGCCACGAAATCTGCCGTGGCCCCTTGATGACTCTGGTTGTCTTGAACTCGAGCTGGAATGCTTGCAGCTCAATGTTCCACTCGGCGACCCTTCCGGCCGAAAGTTGGGGCTCCTGAGCACCCTCTCCGGGGGTATGCCGAGACAACCTTGATTGGATGACCACGAAGTAGTGTTGCAGCTTCTTGCGAAGCCACCAACAAGGCGAGGAGGAGCTCTGCGGCATGGGGTACCGTGCCCTCGCATCCCGTAACCTTTGTCTTGTGAAGTACACGGGTGCTCGACAAGGCTAGGGGCGCCCGGTGCTGGTGGCGTCTTCCGGCAGCTGTGGTGCCTCCCGAGGTGTGGCGCCTCGAAGCTGGGTGCTTGGATGGAGGCCTCTCCTCCTTTGGCGTGCTTTCCTTTCGCGACGGCCGATCTTCTTCCGTTATGGGCTGGCTTCTGCGAGTTCCTTCTGATTGGCCTTGCCTTAGCTCGGGTGGCGGCTGTGGTCTTGGCTCGGCGCTCCTCCTAAGCGCCACCAGGGGGCTGCGCTAAGCGAGTAGGGAGTGGCGGCAGGTAGAGTACCAAGGGCTCCGAGGCGCTGGGCCACCATCACTGGAGGGTTGGTGGGTACCTCTTGAGGTCTTGGAGCGCTTTGTCGGCCTCTTGATCCATTGAAGGCCCTTTTTCTTCATCGGTGGAAGAAAGGCAGCGCCGCTCCCCAATCAGGAGATGAAACGCCGGTGCCGTTCTGGCGCCCGTGAGCTCTCGCATTTCCTGAGGGTCTTTGGTGGGCTCATGTCTTCAACTGCCTTGACCTTTTCCGGGTTGGCCTCGATGCCTCGGTGGGACACGAGGAAACCCAGGAGCTTACCCGAGGGAACTCCAAACACACACTTCTCCGTGTTGAGTCGCAGGCTCACTGCGTTGAGGCTCGCGAAGGTTTCTTACAGGTCTTGTATCAATGTCTTGCCCTCGCGAGACTTCACCATGATTTCGTCTACGTAAGCCTCCACATTCTTCCCGAGCTGTGGGCCCAAGGTGATGTGCATGAGCCGCTGGAAGGTTGCCCCCGCGTTGCGCAGTCCGAATGGCATGCATGTATAGCAGTACACTCCACACGGGGTTAAGAAGGCCGTTTTTTCCACGTCTTCCACCGCCATCTTGATTTGGTGATACCCGGAAAAGGCGTCCAAGAAGCATAACAGGTCACACTCGGCGGTGGAATCAACGATCTGGTCGATGCGAGGGAGCGGGAACGGATCCTGCGGGCATGCTTTGTTGAGGTTGGTGAAGTCGACACACATGCGCTCCTTTCCTCCCTTCTTTGGCACCACCAGGGGTTGGCCAGCCAATCTGGGTATCGGACTCGCGAATAACCCCCGCGCTTCTAGCTTGCGGGTCTCTTGGACGATGAAGGCCTGCTTTTGATGGACTGCCTTCTGTATACACTTCGGGGACGCACGTTGGGGCACACGTTGAGGTGGTGCTCGATTACACCCCGTGGGATCCCCGCCAGCTGACCGGGCTCCCAGGCGAACACCTTCTTGTTTGCACGCAGGAACTTGACCAGGGCTTCCTCCTGTTCGGGCTCGAGGTTGGCGCCTATTGTGAAGGTGGCGTTTGTGGACCCGTCCTCGTTGACAGGTATCTGCTTGGTCTCCGCCTTGTCTTGAGTAAACAACTGCTTCTTCTTGGTCGGCGCAGCCCCCTTGGGATTGAGGGCTTCCGCATCGAAGGGCTGCGCTGAGGCCGCCGTCTTGAGGGCGAGCTGAGGCCGCATGGCGCACCTTCAGTATCCCCGGGCACGGTGAGGACGCCGCTGCTCCCGGGCATCTTCATGAGGTTGTACCCCGGGTGGGTTGCGGCCATGAATTTGGCCAATGCTGGATAGCCAAGGATGGCATTGTAGGGGAGGCCGATGGGGGCGATGTCGAAGTCGACCAGTTCCGTGCGGAAGTTGTCGTAGGTGCCGAAGGTCACGGGGCGGATTTGCCCCAAGGAGCTGGATGACCCTCCTCCTACGCCCGAAAAAGGCTGGCTGGCTGTAGCAGCTCCCCGGTACGCAGAGGAGGGTGAAGGCCTCGGCGAGAATGCGTTGAGGCCGACGCCGCCGCCGTCGATGAGGTCTGGTGATGGCAACTTTGGCGGATGGTGGGTGTGTAGAGCATGGGGGCGCACCCGAGCCGGCGAGTTGGCGGGATGGTCCCGAGAGTCGAAGGTCAGCTCGGCCGCGGCTCCGTCCGGCGAGGCCCCCTCGCGTGGGCGGCGCCGACCCGCGGACGAACGTCTTGACATGGCGGCTGGGAGGCGGCGCTGCGAGCCGCCAGAGGGCTGCGACGACGGAGGAACCGGCGCGACAGGGCGGGTGACGAGGAAGCTGCGCGGCTCCTCCCTAGAGGTCGCCGAGGCGAGGGCGATGCTTGCTGCCTGTTCCTCGCCGGGCGGTGGCGGTGTTGGCAGCGGGCGGTGAGAATGCGAGGCGCCCGCCGCGGAAGCCGCCCGGCGACAGGGAGGCGGGTGGCTCGGCGCTGGCGCGAGCCCGACAGCGTCGAACATGGCTTCGGTGGTCGAGGAAGAACGAGGCGACGAAAGGCAGATTCAGCGCACCTACAGCGCGCCAAATGTCGGATTTCGGGTTCCGGCAGACCCTTGAGGTTCGAACACTGGGGTGCGCGTGGAGATCCAACCCTCCACCGTCTCGCATCTCGCCGAATCGCTGGGACCTAAACTACTAAACGAAACCGCACAAGAGACACGAGATTTATACTGGTTCAGGCCACCATTGTGGTGTAAAACCCTACTCCAGTGTGTGGTGTAGTAGATTGCCTCTTGGGCTGGTGAGGAACAATACAAGGAAGAACAGCCTCGCGAGGGTCTGTTCTTGGAGGGTGCGATGAACTGCTA
Source organism: Aegilops longissima (assembly GCA_021605205.1). Classification (NCBI taxonomy): domain Eukaryota; kingdom Viridiplantae; phylum Streptophyta; class Magnoliopsida; order Poales; family Poaceae; genus Aegilops; species Aegilops longissima. The sequence continues at coordinate 16,564 of JAHIAM010001850.1, forward strand.
GGTGGGATTCAGTCGCTCTAGCTACTGGTTTCTTGATGAGGATTCGGATCTCTCACATACAGGGGTGGCTACTCCTATTTATAGGCGAAGGCCTGGGCCTCTTCCCAAATATTGAGCGGGAAGGGCGCCAACAATTAGCCATTTGAAGGGGAACAGCGGGTACACTTATCTGACTAAAGTTGGTCCTCGCTCGCCAAAGGCTCGTGATGACGCCTGCTTGGGCTCCACGATGACTCCTTCCGGCCGTTGGGCTGGTCTTGGTCTTGTTGCACCTAAGCGGATGCCTTTGCTTGATGCTCTCGCCTTTGCGCTTGCTCCTTTGCACCAAAGAGGAAAGGAGGACATCACATGGGCTGGCGCCCGATGGCGCCCTTGGTAAATCATGGCTTGCGTCATGGGCACCTCGCGAGGTACCCTGCCTTGAACTCTCCGCCTCCTCATGAGCCAGCCCTGACGAGGCCGTGCACGAGGAAGCTCCTTGTCGTCCCGCCCATGAGGCTTGGCCCCTCGCGAGGGTCTTGAGCTTGCGTTGATGAAGATGGGCCATGCTGGGCCTTCTTCGAGCCACGCCGCAGGCCGCAGGCAGGCAAGTCTGGGGACCCCCGTTCCCAGAACGCCGACAAGAGGCATTCACAATTTTCAAGCTATACCCCATCATGGGTACATGCTGCTTAAAATGCCCGGACCTAACGGAATCATCACTCTCGCTAGTGATCCGAACATAGCACTCTGCACCGAGAACAAGACAGCCGCACTAGCCCTCGAGGCACTATCCGAAGCCCTAGCGGCCGAGGAACTCACTGCGATGCGCTCCACGGTGAACAGGGACAATGTGATACTTGATAAAAGATCCAAGTCCACCTCTTTTAAACCAGCGGAAGAAATAGTCAAATTCCAAGTCCACCCAACGGACCCTGCAAAGACGGACTCCATTGGGGCACAATTAAACCCTGATGTAGACGCCACACTACGAGAATTTCTACGAGAAAGCTGGGACATTTTGCTCGCACCCTTGAGACATGCCGGGAATCCCGTCGGCTGGCGAGCACAGCCTAAATATCCTAAAGGATTCAAGCCAGTCAAACAGGTTCTTGGCGCTTTTCCGAACCCAAGAGGCAGGCCACAGGAGAGGAGCTAGCCAAACTTCGGAAGCCGGATTCATCGGAGATATAAAACATCCGGACTGGCTAGCAAATCTGGTGATGGTACCAAAGAAGGATAAATCCCGGCGCCTATGTGTTGATTTCAAAGACCTTAATAAGGCTTGCCCAAAGGATCCCTTCCCCTCCCTCGCATTGATCAAATTATCGGCGCCTAAGCAGGACACGACTTATTGTGCTTCCTCGACGCGTACTCGGCTACCACCAAATCAAGATGGCGGAGCAGACCAAGCCGCAACAGCATTCATCACTCCATACGGCCCATTCGCTTCAACACAATGCCCTTGGGCTCAAAAACGCCGGCGCAACATATCGGCGCATGATTCGGACATGTCCGCAAACCAGACGGCAAAACAGTGGAAGCATATGTAGATGGCGTGGTCATCAAATCCAAGCATGTCGAAACTCTAGTAGGCGACTTGAGGTCACATTCGACAACCTCCAAAATATGACATTAAGCTCAACCGGAAAAATCGTCTTGGCGTTCCGGCGGAAAGCTCTTGGGCTTCATTGTGTCCGTAGAGGGCTGAAGCAAACCCAGCCAAGATCCGAGCTCTGTCACAATTGGATATTCCAAAAGACCTCAAACAAATACAAAAATTGATGGATGCGTGGCGGCTCTAAGCCGCTTTATTTCCCGTCTGGGAGAAAAGGCGTTACCCTTTACCGCCTCCTCCGCGCACGAACACTTCGAGTGGGCGGATGCGCACGGCCGGACTCGAAGAAATAAAAGCCATATTGGCAACAAATCCGGTCTGGCGCGCCCAACATGGGCGAACCAATGCTATTATATATCGCGCAACACATCAAGTTGTCAGCGGTGCTCGTCGTCGAGCGAAGCGGATGGACACCGGTTCCCTCTTCAAAAACTGGTTTACTATGTGTCCACTTTCCTAACTCCATGCAAGTCCCGGTACCCACATTATCAAAAGATAGCATATGCGGTGTTCATGGCATCCCAGAAGCTGCGACACTAATTTCAAGAGTGTTCGATAACGGTAGCCTCCGAAGTACCTCTTAACGACATTATAAACAACCGCGGCGCGACGGGCCCGATTGCTAAATGGGCCATAGATCTCCTTCCATTCAACATAACCTATAAGCCATGACGAGCTATTAAGTCGCAGGTTTTGGCCGACTTCGTGGCCGAATGGACCGGCGAACTCCCTAAAGAGTACGGCGATACTCCAATTGGATCATGCACTTTGACGGCTCCAAAATGTTGGCGGCACGGGGCTGGCGTCGTCTGGCGTCCCCAACCGGGACACAGTCCAATACATCCTTCCGGATAATGTATACGGACTCCAACAACGCGGCGAATACGAGGCCCATACGCACGGCCTCCGGATGGCAGTCTCCATGGGCATTAAACGCCTAGAGGTGCGAGGATTGAACCTCGCGATATCTCAAATAAACGGAGACTTTGATGCCAAAGATCCGAAAATGGCAGCGTACCGCAATGCGGTCCTGAAAATGTCGGCCACGGTTGAAGGGCTCGAATTTCATCATATAGCCGGGATAACAACCGGCGGCGGACGTATTAGCACGATCGGCGCAAAAACGCGATGTCGCCCCACCCAACATCTTCCTCGAGCGGCTGTTCAAGCCGTCCGTACTATGGGAAGGGAGTCCGAAATAACAATCCGGACCCAACCGCACCGCCTCGACACGAACACTCGACACAATCGGAGGCTCGCCATCGAGATAACACCCTCCGCCCACGTAATAATGGCGGTTATCGCCCCATGGGCGGAACCATTCCTAGCCTACCTAACTAGGGAGGAACTCTCGAAGACCAAAATGAGGCTCGCATGTAGTACGGCGATCCAAAGCCTATAAAGTCCATGAGGAGAGCTCTATAAGAAAAGCACAACAGAGTCCTTCAAAGGTGTATCTCGAAGAGGAAGGGCGAAACCTCTGGCTGAAATTCATGCCGGACTGGGTGGGCACCACGCGCAGCAGCCCGGCCCTTGTAGGCAAGGCCTTCCGTACAAGATTTTATTGGCCGACAGCCCGGCAGATGCGCAGGATTTAGTCCAACAATGTCGGTTGCCAGCTTTTTGCTAACCAAAGCCACATGCCACCCACGCCCTCAAAACTATACCCATCACCGCCGTTCATGTCCGGGGCTTGACATGGTTGGACCCCTTAAGGAGGAACCCACAAGCAAAAATACCTATTGGTCATGGTGGATAAATTCACCAAATGGATAGAGGCCAAGTCTGTTAAAACGCGGCGAATCCGGGCGGTGATAGACTTCATATCGGGAAGTGCACCGTTACGGCGTCCCCACAAGTATCATCGCGATAACGGCACCAACTTCACGGCCGATGAGGTCAAATCATGGTGCAAAAACATGGGCATCAAGCTCGACACGCCTCGATCTATCACCCTCAAACCAACGGCCAAGTCGAGCGAGCAAGCGGTCTAATCATGGCGGCATTAAACCCGGACTAGTGCGGTCCTCAAGGAATCTAACACGCCTTTGGGTTGAGGAGCTCGACTCCGTACTACGGGGGCTGCGGACCACGCCGAATCGTACTACGGATTCACACCATTTTTATGGTGTATGCACGAGGCAGTCTTGCCTGCGACATAATTCATGACTCACCTCGCGTGCGCATGTATGAAGAAAGAGAAGCCAAGCTCGATCGGCAGGACAGTTTGGACGCATTGGAGGAGGAGCGCGACGTGGCAAAAGCTCATTCCGCATTTTATCAACAGCAGGCTCGAAGATATCAAAGCAGGAAGTACGGGCCAAAGCTTACAACGTTGGCGAACTAGTTCTACGCCTGCCGGACAAGAAAAAGGACAAACTCAAGCCCAAATGGGAAGGTCCCTTCATCATCGACCAGGTCCCGACCGGCGGAGCATACCGTCTGCGAAACGATCGGATAACCGACTCGAGCGAACCCATGGAGCGCAGCCGCTCACGAAGATTCTCGCCTAAGCGCCGGACTCAAGTTCGTCTCCTTCCTCCATCCACATTTTCTATTTTTGCTGTCTTTTATTTCTCCTTCTTCCTCCTTCTTCTTGAAGCCTTTCGAGGCTCGTTTGCGCTTTGTTTCGCACATACTTGACGCGCTGTCGCGCTCATTATACCTGGGGCTTCTTTAATGAAGCTTATTTATCTGGGCTTTATGCCCAACACATGTGTCAAACTTCGCATGTACCTTCTACTCACCATTATATGCATCGATATGACTTAAGTTTTGGCCAAGCTGGGTTGCTCGGCTCTGTGCTTACCCCTACGTTCCCGCTTGTTCGGCTAGGTGGTAAAGGAGCACCTCTGCGATTATTCTTGCCGGGTCACCGGATGTGTACCTCGGTGGGTGAAGCCGAAAGCTAGCATTCTTAAGGGATATTCGGTCGGTGAACTGAAAGATGATTTTTAACTATTTATCCAGCTGCCCCCAGATGATTTTCTGCTTTTTTTAGCAGTTTGGACATGCACTTTAGGGCATGTCTGCCAGGGAAAGGAACCCTTAACTGAACTATTCTCCCTGGAAGATGTTTCTTACTATCCATGTAATATAACATAACTAGTTGGGCACTTGTCTGATACAGCAATAATGACCCCTACGCCTTGTCTCCATGCATGCCCCGGTTCTTACATAACCGCAAGGGTATTCGGACACACTCCGGACTATTGGGTCCCAAGGTCGAAGCGAAAAGGTCCCCTATGACAAACGATCTACAATCCGGCTAGAAGACATTTTTCATGTCATATTCAATTACATAGTCAACTCGACTAATTGTATTCCTCCTCAATGCCATCTAATAGGCTATCTAATTTACAATCTTGCTGGGAATACTTGGCGGCCAATTCTACTTGGCCGACGCTTGCTTACAGGATCTCCTTCCCATCAGCCCCACAGGTCCGACCTCGGCCATGTGGTTTGGGTCAACCTTCATGTACCGCGTCTTTACCATGGCCCAAGCCTCCTGGCGCCTTTGACGGCAGCCGATATCTTCCATAGTCGGAGCGCCGCCGTGCTCCTTGAAGCCCTCTGCCAGCTCCCCAATGCCTTGAGGCGGGGAGATGGATGCCACAAGGCTGGCGGCGCCTTTCATCACCTGCCGAACTCGTTCGTGCGGTGACCTGGTCGGGAAGAAGATCACCAAGAACTGGACATCTCCTCCTCGGGGCGACACTGTGAGCAAACCTACATACATGTTTATGTTAGTCGCCTTCCTCGCGAACTCTTTCAAAGTTCGTTCAAGCACTTCTTGAAAATGCCGCGACAAGCCGTCGATTCTCCTTACTGAGTCGGCAACTGAGCACGAACATCCTTTAGTTCCTCACCCGGTTGGGTGTTGGCATCTTGAGGTTATTTTTCTCTGCCGCACCCTCGTAAGCACGCTCTCGCCGACCTTCAACCGGGCGCAAGAGCTGTTGCTTGTCGGATCTAGACGGCGCCATCTGCAATATTATTGTCAGATTTACACACACGCCGCACTTCATAAACTATTTATCTTTTGAGGCATATATTACGAGAGGGGTCTCGTGGCTCCCCTCAGGCGGCTAGTGCGGCCTCAAGTTGGGCCTTGCATTCTTGAGCTCCAGGGACAGTCGGGTATTCTTTTTGTAAGATCTCTGCATAATAAATGATCCTTAAATCAGTTATTCTAACTATTTTAAGTCTCGGGGGCTACTGGCATATATAACTGTCAAATTTCCTCACCCGTATGTCCTTTAATACTGCTCCGTGGCTCCGGCTAGACCATCTTGAGCGGCACGGAGGTGCGCATCTCCCAAATTGAAGGCATTCAAGGCCTCTTGCGAGAAACATGCATCACGAAGAACTGTCCGGCGGCGCCTGTGATTCATGGCGCTCTCCACCTCGGAGTTGGTGGCGGACAATCTGTCGGCATCCTCTGTCGGAGGAGCATCCGACGCACGCATCGTGCTCGCCGCCGCTTCTGGACTCGGCTTTGGAGCCTGGCTGGCGGAGATTCGATTGGCAACCTCTCCTGACTTAGTCCGGCGAGCGCTCTTTTTCCTGAAAAGAGCACTAGCGTTAGTACGTCTTCCAGGAATCAATCCCGGGAATATGGTGACGCGCCATACCGTTGCGACGGAGTTTCGATCCGGACCGCACTTCTTTTTAGCCTTCGGGGCCGTACTGCCTCTTGTTGGCTAGCCGCCCCGGGCTCGGCCTCCTACCTCCAAGGCACCCCCTGCGAAACACCATTAAATATGTGGTGATTAGAAGTAAAGCACGGGTGGGTCATGGTATCCGGACTTCAGTCACGGTTACCTGGGAGGCCGGAAATAATCCGGGGTAGTCGGCCGTAATGGAAACCAAAGCATTGTTGATGCTACGTTGGTGGAACACCCCATCGATCAGCTCCACCTTTATATCCGGGTCCTCTTCGGAGGCCGGATCGAGGGACCGTTCCGGATCCTCGGGTTGTGGGGGCGGGCTGTGTATCTTCTCCACGGCCCGGCGCAGTTCCTGCGTAGAAACCATGAAATGAGATATTTAACCACGGGAACATGGACCGGACAGGCCACAAAGATATTTACTTACCCAACTTCGAGGATTATTCAAAGAAAACCCGCTGGATGGGACGCGGAGAAAATCCTCCTCTTCCCTTTGTACATGGCGGACAAGGTCTTCACCAGTTGGTGACCGATCCGGCCCTTTGCGGCCATGGCGGGTGGCATCGTCCTCCCCGTTGAAGTCCCACATGGGGTGGCCCCTATATTGGAGCGGCTGCACTCCCCTCATAATGCAGATTGCCATGACTCCAATCATGGTCAAATCCGGCATGAGCCAATAATCTTATTTGGCTCATCAAGTAAAAGACGTCCCGGTCATTTTTCCTCTGGGGGCTCCACGGGCGCCAGCTTAGGCGCTTCTTCAGAGGAGCATTGCTAAACTCCGGAAGGCCGATCCGAACAGGATCTAGCAGCGGGACGTCCTCCATGTAAAACCATTCCGAAGGCCAATCTTCGGACGCCTTCTTCGGGGTTCCAGATAGATATCCGGTCCCGGTGATGCGCCATAGTTCGACTCCGGCCACTTGATATATTGACCCGTCATGAGAACGAGGTACTAGGCAGAATAATCTCTTCCACATCACAAAATGAGCCTCGATGCCCAAGAACAGTTCGCAAAGGGCCACGAAGCCCGCGATGTGCAAAATGGAGGCAGGCGTAAGGTGGTGCAACTGGAGGCCGTAGAACTCCAAGAGCCCCCGGAGAAATGGATGAATTGGAAATCTGAGTCCTCTTACTAGATAAGAGATAAATCACACTCGCTCTCCTTTAGAGGGATCGGGGACACTCTCCGCTTGCTTTCCGCCCTTGTAGGTGGCAAGTCCGGCTCGAACCGGAACCATGAAGGCCGGGGGAGGAAATCCCTTGGTTTGGAGTATAACTAGCACGCTATGTGGGGTGAGCATCTCTCCCAATTCTGTGGTGAGGGCTAGGGAGCGAGAGGAGGAGCCGCGTCATTGTCCATGATGGAATGAGTTTTGTCGAGGCGCTCCGATGAAAGCTTCGCGGAGGGGATGGTGTGACTCAGATCTAGATCCTCGTCCCTTTTATAGGTGGCTCATTTTGCAGCTAGGGGGTAAGTGTAAAATACCTGGCTTTCCGCATTCGTTCAAACACGTGGAAGATGGCCATTATTGGGCGTAGAAGCCAAGGGCGCATCATTTATCGAGCGGACACTATCGACAAGTATATGGAATTTGGAGAAGAACCCGCCTCGCAATGCGAAGACAATCAACGCGCGGACTCATCGCCATGAAGCCTGGTTCGGGGCTCTTGAGGAGTCTGGATTAGGGGTGTCGGATAGCGAACTATCACCGTTGGCGGACTCTGGACTATGAAGATACAAGATTGAAGACTTCGTCCCGTGTCCGGATGGGACTTTCCTTGGCGTGGAAGGCAAGCTTGGCGATACGGATATGTAGATCTTCTACCATTGTAACCGACTCTGTGTAACCCTAACCCTATTCGGTGTCTATATAAACCGAAGGGTTTTAGTCCGTAGGACGAACAACAATCATACCATAGGCTAGCTTCTAGGGTTTAGCCTCCTTGATCTCGTGGTAGATCCACTCTTGTACTACCCATATCATCAATATTAATCAAGCAGGGTAGGGTATTACCCCCATCGAGAGGGCCGAACCTGGGTAAAACATCGTGTCCCTTGTCTCCTGTTACCATCCGCCTAGACGCGCTTGATTCGGGACCCCCTACCGAAATCCGCCGGTTTGACACCGACACCTACCATATGAATCTTGATCTCTAGCCTTCCCCAAGTTGTTTTCCACTCAAATCTTCTTTCCACCAAATCCAAATCATGTGAAAGAGAGTTAAGTGTTGGGGAGACTATCATTTGAAGCACAAGAGCAAGGAGTTCATCATCAACACACCATTTATTACTTCTTGGAGAGTGGTGTCTCCTAGATTGGCTAGGTGTCACTTGGGAGTCTCTGACAAGATTGTGGAGTTGAACCAAGGAGTTTGTAAGGGCAAGGAGATCGCCTACTTCGTGAAGATCTACCGCTAGTGAGGCAAGTTCTTCGTGGGCGACGAACATGGTGGGATAGACAAGGTTGCTTCTTCATGGACCCTTCATGGGTGGAGCCCTCCGTGGACTCGCGCAACCGTTACCCTTCGTGGGTTGAAGTCTTCATCAACGTGGATGTACTATAGCACCACCTATCGGAACCACGACAAAAACATCTGTGTCTCCAATTGCGTTTGAATTCTCCAAACCCTTCCCTTTACATTCTTGCAAGTTGCATGCTTTACTTTCCGCTGCTCATATACTCTTTGCATGCTTGCTTGAATTGTGTTAAGATTGCTTGATTTGTGCTAAGTTAGCTAAAATCTGCCAAAGACTAAAATTGGGAAAAGGATAAGTTTTTATTTGGTCAAGTAGTCTAATCACCCCCCTCTAGACATACTTTCCATCCTACAAGTGGTATCAGAGCTTTGGTCTCCATTTGCTTTGATTTCCATAGCTTTTGGTAGTCATAGATTTGGTTTCACAACCTAGGAGAGTATGGTGTCTAGCGAGGGAAATTATCACCGTATAGGTCCTTACTTTGATGGTACTAATTTTGCTAGTTGGAAGCATAAGATGAAAATGCATATTCTTGGACATAACCCCGCCGTTTGGGCTATTGTGTGTATTGGCTTGCAAGGTGAACTCTTTGATGGGAGAGAACCGGACCGTGAAGCTACCACGAAAGAGTTGGTGATGCTGCAATACAACGCTCAAGCTTGTGATATCCTCTTCAACGGATTGTGCCCCGAAGAATTCAACAAAATCAGCCGTCTTGAGAATGCAAAGGAAATTTGGGATACTTTGATTGATATGCATGAAGGTACTGACTCCGTCAAGGAATCCAAGTTGGATGTGCTTCAAAGTCAACTTGACAAGTTCAAAATGAAGGATGGTGAAGGTGTCGCTGAGATGTACTCTAGGCTTGCTCTTATCACAAATGAGATCGCCGGCTTAGGAAGTGAAGAGATGACCGACAGATTCATCATCAAGAAGATCCTAAGAGCCTTGGATGGAAAATATGATACCGTGTGCACATTGATCCAAATGATGCCCAATTACAAAGATCTCAAGAAGCTCATGAGATGTCACTCAAGGATAAGGAGGAACTTCACAACAAATCAAGTGGTGCTTACAAAGCCTCATGTGAACCCCCACATCATCAAGTGAGAAACAAACCTTCAATGAAGAATTGAGCTTAATGGTGAATAACTTCAATAATTCTACAAGAGTAGAAGCAAAGAGAGAAGCTCCAAGTCAAGGTCCTACAATGACAAAAGATCCTCTAGTCATGAGCGTTATTGCTACAATTGTGGAAGACCCAGACACTATTCCAATGAGTGTACGACACCCTACAAAAGAAGATAAGATTCACCTAAAAGGAGAAGTAGAAGAGAAGAATCACCACCAAGAGAGAGAAGGAGTAGAGATGATCGTTATGAACAAAGAACATCCTGGAGAAGCAAGGATTCAGAAAGGAAGGACAAGTCATCAAGGAGCTACACAAAACGAAGACATCAAGCTCATGTTGGTGAATGGGTATCCGGCTCCGACTCCGACAATCACTCCGAGAGAAGCTATCACTCCGACTACGAATATACTCAAGATGAAGGTGTTGCCGGTCTAGCACTTTTGTCAACCAACTCCTACGACATATTTGATTCACCCAATGAAGGAATTGGAAGATGCTTCATGGCCAAAGGCCCAAAGGTAACACACCCAGAGTATGTTGATTTCAATGGTGATGAAGATGACTTGTTAGGTGATGATGATTTACTTGTTGACAACTCTAGTGATGAATACTATGATGAAACGTCAATTAATCATGCTAATCATGATAAAATGAATGAAAATGGTAAGTAGAAGATTGAGCTACTAACTAAAGAACTAAACACTCTTAAGTTAGCTCATGAAACTATCTTAGAAGATCATCGAGAACATTTAAGGACTCATGAGAAGTTACGCTTTGAAAAGCTCAACCTTGAGCAAGAGCATGAGTTCTTAAAGGCAATCAATGATGATCTTCGTAAGAAAAGTTCTTCTTGCATTGCCAAGCATTTACTCTTATCTACTTACATGCCTCAAGTCAAGTCTAGTAACAAGAACAAGAAGGATTCTTCCTCTAGTAGTAACAATAATCATGCTAAATCCAATGTTGTTGCTTCTAGTAGTTCTCTTGATTCCACTAATGATTCTCTTAGACAAGTTACACTTGAGCAAGAAAATAGCCTATTGAAGGGAATTATAGAGAAAGGTGTTTACAAGAGCCTTGCCGAGACTAAGCAATTTGAGGAGATTGTACGCAAGAAAGGAAGGCACCGGAAGAATCAAGGTGTTGGTTTTGAACGATAGTTCAATGCCAATGTAGTTGAGTGGGAAGAAGATCAATACCCCAAGACGAAGTTTGTTCCTCAACAAGAGAAGTATGATCCTACTTCCTTCAAGGGGACACAAGCCCAAGATGATCTTCCACCACAAGACCACAAGCAAAAAGGCAAGGACAAGCTTCAAGAAGAGATTGATGCATTTGAAGAAGCTCCAAAGGCCTTGGTCAAGTGGGTTCCCAAGACTACATCAAGTTCTACTTCATCTAGTACAACTACAACTCCAAGGATTCCCATCAAGATGATGTGGATCCTGAAGAAGAAGAACTAGAGAGTTCTTGAGGGTGACTCCGCCAACATATTTCACTCATATCATTTTGGCAAGAACAAGTGCAATCAACTTCCACATCTTGCACTAGTTCAAGGAGTCACAAACCCTCTTGTTGGTAAGACAAGGGACAAGGTAACCTAATGCTCTCATAGACATCATCTTGTGTGTGCATCACTCTATGTCTATGGATATCCTTGTTTGTTCCTTGTGGGACTAACCCATGTAGGTATTGAAAGTGCAACTCACTCCAAAGGATTGCTCCAAATGATCTACATCAACATTGAGCATCCACATCTTCAACACCTACATGAAGTCATCATCGACAAAACCCAAGGTTAGTTCATCCCTCTAAGGGGGGATCTCACATCTAGGGGGAGCTTTACTCTAAGAATTGAGCTAAAACAACTCTAATGGTGTGAACACATCAATGCATTATGTAAAAGTGGTAACCCCACTTGAGCTTAAACGATGAGTATGACCTATGATCAGATGTTCTCATTTGACTCCTAAGTCAATATACTCATATATAGATGACCTAGTCATCTCCAATTGCTTGATAGATGCTAGAATTGGTTGTGCATGCTATGCCACATATTTCATTTGCCATTTTATTGTGTGAGCATGTTGGTTGCACATTTTAATCATTCGAGGACATCCACTTGTTGTTTTGATTGATTGGTTTCTTTTTCTTTTGCCAAGTGGATGGACAAGAATGCCTAAGAACCTTCTCTAGCTATTTATGCTATTCTCATCTCAAACTCTATTCATGCTGCATCACAAAATTTGATCAAGTCAGATTTGAACCACTCTGTGTGAGGAGCACACGGAGTCCCCGATTCGTCATAGACTTAAACTTCCAAAACTTCTTTGTGCGTTCCGGTCTGACCGATTCTTCCATTTCGGTCATACCGAGATCACTAAGTCGATCTAGGTTTTCAATCTCGGTGCAACCGATTTGAACTTTTCGGTCACACCGAGTTGTTGTAACTGCTAACAGTTATGCATCTCAGAGCCACCGAGTTGTTCCACTCGGTCACACCGACAGGGTCGGGCTATATATTCCTGTGGACAAAACTTTGGAAATTTTCTCTGAACTCTTTCGCCCGCGCTCAGCCCGCTCTGCCTCCAGGGTCTCCGGATCGTCCTCCTCGTCGCCAGCTGCCTCCTGCCGCTGGTCTCCGCTACCGTCAACGGGAATCATCCCCACTGTTGCCGCCGTAGCGAGTTCATCGCCGAACTAGGGTATGAACTCGATCACTGTGCTATACCTATCTGATTTCTAGCACATTGTGTTTGCCATGAATCTTGCCACAATTGAAACTATCTTATCTAGTCAAAACACTCCATAGATTAGAGATGAATTGAAAATTTAGGGTTAGGCTTCCGCCGAAACCATCTCGGACCAACCGAGTTGTAGAAGTCGGTACCACCGATTCGGCTAAGGCCATTGCACATGTAATTCTCGGTCTGACCGAGAATTGCAAATCTGTGTGACCGAGTTCAGGACTTTGTGAAACCCTAGCAATCTCGGTGCCACCGAACTGTGACTCGGTCTGACCGAGTTCACTAGTTTAGGTTCCAAAAGCTGCTTCGGTATCACCGAGTTTACAAATCGGTAGATCCGAAATGCTTTCTGTGGAAAACTAAAACTAAGTTTTTGACTCATTCTTTTGCAAAAACCTCTGTATTTTGTGATGCTCATCCACTCTATCTCATCTATATCTACTCACAGGGTCTGTTGTCAGTGTTTGCAATATGTCTGATCAAAGTGACAGCCAGAACAGGGAAGAGGAGCAGGTTCAAGTGAGTGAGGGCATGTAACACCCCGGAAGTAACTTTCCATATTTGTAACTCCAACTCTTGCCATTTTCGGCATTGATATATGATGTTCCCTCCGTGGTTGGGTTTTCTTCTTTTTTGCATTTTGTCCGTGTCATGCATTTTTATCATGTCATCATGTGCATCACATTTGCATACGTGTTCGTCTCATGATTCCGAGCATTTTTCCCGTTGTCCGTTTTGCAATCCGCACTCCTATCTCCCCGGCGGTCCTTTTACGTTTTTCCGTGTGCGGGTATTAAACCTTCTCGAAATGGACCGAGGTTTGTCTAGTGGCCTTGGTATACCACCCGAGACCACCGGTCAAGTTTCGGTCATTTGAGCTCGTTTGGTACTCCAACGGTTAACCGCACTCTCGCAAAGGCCTCTTTTAAGTTGCAGCCCAACACCCCTCCAAAACAGCCCAATAACCCATCTAAGTCACTCCCATGCTCTCCGTCGTTCGATCACGATCGTGTGGGCGAAAACTACACCTCATTTGGACTCTCCTAGCTCCCTCTATGCCTATTTAAGCAAACCCCCTCCGTCGGGTCTTCCTCCCGAAACCCTAATTTTCCCTCACGCGCGCGCCGGACGTGTCCGCCCGGGCCGGACTATCGCCGCCGCCCCGCAGCCAGTGGCAGGCGCCACCTGTCGCGCCGCGCCGCCCGCGCCCGCGCCCGCCCGAGCCAGGCGGGGCCCTGTGGGCCACATGGCCAAGCCCAGCCCATGGGCCAAGCCTCAAGCTGCGCCTCCACGGCCGCCCTCCGCCCGCCACCGCCACCCTCGGCTCGCCGCCGCGCCGCCGCCGGCGCGCGCTCTTCGCCTTGGCGCCGCCCGCGCCCCTTCGCCCGCGCCCGTCCGGCGCCGCCGCCATCGACCCGGCGGCCTCGCCATTTTGGCCGCGCTCCTTCCTCGCCGGCCACCGCCCACGGAGACCAGCCACCTCCTTCTTCTCGCCCGCGGACTCCGCGAACCTCTCCGCCGCCGCCGCGTCCCGATCGGGTCGGGAGCCCGATCCGGCCTCGGTTCCCGCGCGTTGACCTCTCTCCCCCCTCACTTTCTCCAAGTCTTTTCATATCCATGATTTTTGTTGCATTTTCAACGTGCTGTAACTTTGCATCTGTAGATCCATTTTGCGCGTATAATATGTCAAAATGTTCGTATCGAAGAGTAGCTCATTTCATCTCATTGCATCATTTTCATTTGAGCTCATCTTGATTCCCGAAATGCTGTTAGAAGAGTGCTATGTGATGTTAGTTTCTGATTTTTATCAGAACTTGCACTTTTGTTATTTTTGCCATGATTAATGTGTGCACCCTATGAATTTGAGTCCTACATGTGTTTTGAAATATGCCATGCTATCTTTCCAGGGGTATATGACATGTATTTTTGTGATCTATGTGGTGACTAGCACAAGCATGCAAAGTAGGTGTCCTGCTGTTACTGATTTCAGCCCTGTTTTAGCTGATTTTGATGCCATGTTAACTTGATGATACCGAGAGATCTATGCATATTTTGAGATACTTCAGTAAGAGTGTTTTGTAAAGCATGTCTTGCTCTATCCATCCATGCCTTTGTTTGCAATTATGGAGTGCCATAGCTTGAGTCAATCGAGCTCTACTTTTGCTATCAAATGTTTCCTGGCAGATTGTATACATGTTATTCAATTTTGCCTAGCTTGTTGTGGTTGATCCATTTATGCTATGTTATTGTTCTTGCCATGTTTGTCTTCTATGTCATGTCTTCTTGATGTATGTATGCTTAGTTTATCATATAAGGCTCTGTAGTGAGTGCATTGAGCTTGTAAACATGCCTACTGTTATCAGTTTTGACATGTCATGTTGCTGAATCTGTTAACTAAACTTTCAATATTGACATGGGTGTTACTATATTTTCTAATCCTTTTTGGCTTATGGTCAGTAAGGGACTTTTGATCTATGCTTTGAGTAGATTCATGCCATGCCATGTTTTGCTATTTTAAGTTCCTGTAGCATGTAGTTTTCTTGCTCTGAACATTGCAACCTGATGCTGTTTTTGCCATGTCCAGCCTGATATTTTGTGCACTTTTGCCATGCTTGTTTGAACCTGTTATGGTGTGAACTAGCCGTAGCTCAGTGTTCATCTTTTGTCGAGCATCTTGTGTAGATCACTGCCATGTGCTTTGTTGATACGTTTGGGTGCAGTAGCCTAATTATTTGTTGCTTGCTAAGTGGCATCATGCTGTTAATGGCAGATTTGCGCCATTCGTGTTTTGCTTGTCATTTCCAAACCGTGCATCCGATTCCGGTGATCTTTATATCGATTTCAACCGAAATCATCTCATCTTTCCAGTGGCATACTTGGTTTGTCAAGTTGATGCCTGGTTCATCATTTACCTTCCGGAGCCTTTATACGCATTGCATATCACATCCCGCATATCATGTCATGTTTTGCATCATGTTGATTGTGCATTGCACCGTGATTTATTGTGGTTCCTTTGTTTGTGTTGTTGCTTTGGGTAGAGTCGGGAGACGAGTACGTGAACGAGGAACCTGTTGAGAACGCTTACGAGGATCAAGCTTTCGACAACTCTGAGAACATTGCAGGCAAGATGACCATACCCTCGAAATCACTTCTATCTTTGCTATGCTAGTTGCTCGCTCTTTTGCTATGCCTATGCTACGATGCCTACCACTTGCTATATCATGCCACCCATTTTGCCATGTCAGCCCCTAACCATCCTTTCCTAGCAAACCGTTGTTTGGCTATGTTACCGCTTTGCTCAGCCCTCTTATAGCGTTGCTAGTTGCAGTGAAGTGAAGTTTGTTCCTTGTTGGGACATGGAGATGTTGTTCCTTGTTGGAACATGTTTACTTGTTGGGGCTATCACAATATATTTCTGCTATAATTAATGCATCTATATACTTGGTAAAAGGGTGGAAGGCCCGGCCTTATGCCTGGTGTTTTGTTCCACTCTTGCCACCCTAGTTTCCGTCATACGGTGTTATGTTCCTTGATTTTTGCTCCTTCCTTACGGTTGGGTGATTTATGGGACCCCTTGACAGTTCGCTTTGAATAAGACTCCTCCAAAGAAGGCCCAACATTGGTTTTACCATTTGCCACCTAAGCCTTTTTCCTTGGGTTCTGCAGACTCAAGGGTCATCTTTATTCTAACCCCGGACCAGTGCTCCTTCGAGTGCTGGCCCAAACCAGCGATGTCCGGCGCCCCACAGGCAATCAGGGTCTATGCCAACCCGACGTCTGCTCATCGGTGTGCCCCGAGACCGAGATATGTGCAGCTCCTATCGGGATTTGTCGGCACATCCGGCGGCTTTGCTGGTCTTGTTTTATTGTTGTCGAAATGTCTTGTAGTCCGGGATTCGAGATTGATCGGGTCTTCCGGTAGAAGGAATATCCTTCGTTGACCGTGAGAGCTTATAATGGGCTGTTGGGACACCCCGCAGGTATTATCTTTCAAAGCCGTGCCCGCGGTTATGAGGCAGATGGGAATTTGTTAATGCCCGGTTGTAGAAAACCCAAAGTTGACCTCAAATAAAATACACATCAACGCGTGTGTAACCGTGATGGTCTCTTCTCGGTGGAGTCCGGAAGTGAACACGGTGTTGGAGTTATGTCGACGTAAGTAGTTCAGATCACTTCTTGATCGCTATTAGCTTCACGACCGTGCTTTGCCTCTCTCTCGCTCTCTTTTGCGTAAATAGCCACCATATATGCTAGTTGCTTGCTGCAGCTCCACTTTACTACTCTGTCCTTCCTATAAGCTTAAATAGTCTTGATCGCTGGTGTGAGATTGCTGAGTCCCGTGACTCACAGATACTTCCAAAACAGTTGCGAGTTCCGGCGATGCGGTCAGGTGACTCAACCGAGCTCAAGTGGGAGTTCGACGAGGAACATGGTCGTTACTATGTGTCTTTTCCCGATGATCGATAGTGGTGCCCAGTTGGGACGATTCGGGATCGTGTAGCATTTGGGGTATCTTCTTTTATTTTGGTTCCGTAGTCGGACCTTGAGTGTACTCAATGATGGATGTTTATTTATGTCTTGTGTGAAGTGGCAATGTAAGCCAACTATGTATCTCTTTCCCTTAATTATTACATGGGTTGTGTGAAGATTACCTCACTTGCGACATTGCTTTCAATGCGGTTATGCCTCTAAGTCGTGCCTCGACACGTGGGAGATATAGCCGCATCGGGCGCTAAGTTGGTAATCGAGCCTTCCCGACTTAGGAGCCCCCTACTTGATTGTTTGTTGGCGTTGTTGAGTCTAGAATGGAAATGTTTTGAGTCTTAGGATTATATATATCGAGAGTAGGATTCTTTTACTTCCCGGTCCTTCGTCGCTCTGTGAGGTCTCCCGACGTAGAGTTTTGACTCTTCTCTTCTCAAATTTCACTAAAATTTTTTTAGGATCACGTGGGTATCTTGGAATCGTTCGATGGTTTTGTGACGAGAACATTGTTCTTGGTGCCTCCCGACATTTAGGGGTTGTGGCGGTGTCCCGGGAGTTGAGCTCCGAGGTGTTGTCGTCACAATTTTATCGCTGCAGCTCGAATACGAGTTTTACCGACATCGAAATCTCTTTTGTGCAGTTGTTGGTGAGATAACCCGATAGCCAAAGATCTTGTGGCGAAAAGGGAGTATTGCCATGACTTGTATAACGGATGTTTTTCAAGGTCGAGGTACACGATTTCGAGGATTTCTTGGTTATGTGTTGACGGATGGATACTTTGGATCTAGGTATTGTTAGTTTGGGTGATATATTTTGTGTCCCTGTATCCCCAACACCAGATTGCATAACCGAAAGTTTCGGAGTTTATAGGTGGGAATTCTAGTAGCTTACGGGATATTCTTTCCGATGATGTATGATTTGAGATTGGGGTTCAACGTCTAGTGGTCCGCCCATTCACGGTCGATTCTGAGTGGTCGCGAGACGCCTTAAAGAATCCTTGGCTATGCTGATTCGGGACGCCTTGTTTGTCATTCGTGACGTCCGCTATCGTCGGTCCGTGTGGGCCCCACCACTAACACTTTGGGCGTAAATCTCTATCATGTGTTTGTTCCGCTCATTCTAGAAGCCAATCATTTGTTTTCAGTTGTGATATTCGATTTGTTTCTAAGATGATGTTGTTTCCATATCCTTATCTAAGTGGCTTCTCACCTTAATGGACGGTGATGATTAACTTTGGAATTCATTCGCTCATTCTTGTTGAATGTTTATTGTGAAGACTATATGTTGCAATTTCTATCCGTTGATTCTACTTATCTTTTGTCTATCAAAGGACTAACGGATGTCACCCTCTTCAGATGGCTCCGCCAACGCGCCCGAATCCGGATCGCAATGATGGGGATCATCGAACCTCCACCTCCACCTCCGCCTCCAGAGGCCCGGCAAGCTATTATGGCAGCCACCAATGCCAATGCTCGATGATTTTGCAGCTCTTGCAAGAACGCACTCGAGGGCAAGGCAATCAAGGAAATCAAGGTCAAGGCAACAATCAGCCGCATTTTGCTACTCTCGATCGGCCTCGCTAATCAGCGAAGTCTTTCGGTTTACGTGTCGAGGCCACAGACGCCGACGATTGGTTAGTGGACATCTGCAAGCACTTTGATTGTAGCAATGTCGGACCGAGGACTTTGTCAAGTTTGCATCGCTTCAACTCAAGGATCAAGCTGCTGAGTGGTACCAGAATACAAAGATTCCAGAGGAGGTCGTGTCATTACAGGATGAGTTCCGCCGTGATTTCAGAGCTCATCACATTCGAAAAGTGTTGTTGAGAGCAAGCGTGAGGAGTTCCGCAATCTCAAGCAGGGCAACATGTCTGTCTATCAATACAATATCCAGTTCGAAGCTCGCTTCGCTTTGCTAAGCAAGACGTGCTGATGAAAAGAGTATGATCTATCAATTCAGAGGTGGTCTGAGAGAAGATCTGCAATTAGCTCTTGTGCTGTTTGAGCCAGACAAGTATGATGATTTCTACAACATGACACTCAAGCAAGAAGCTGTCCAGCTCAAATGTGAGGCTTCTAAGAAGAGAATCGGGGATGCAGTTCAGTCCTCTTCTTCCTCTCAAGTGGCAGCTAAGCAGCGAAGTTTTACCTTCCTCCTCCTCCGTTCCGTCGGCCTTACCGGCGAGAAGAACTCAGGTGGCCGTGGATCTTCCCACCCACCCAACCCAAGCTATCGTAACAAGTCTAATTCTCAAGCTCCAAGGTCAAGTGCTCCTTACCACCGTCCGCTCTCTCAAGTGACTTGCAACAAATGTCGTGAGAAGGTCACTATGCTAACAAGTGCTTCAACCAGAGGCGCCTTCCGCCTCCTCCTCTGTGAAATCTTCCAGCAATGCAGTGGTCAAGCATAATCCCAAGTCCGCAAAGGTCAATATGATGAATGCAGCTCAAGCAGAGAATCTTCCGATGTGATAATGGGTAATCTTCGATTAATGATATTCTGCAAAAGTCTTATTTGATACCGTGCATCGCATTCTTTCATTTCAAGACCTTTTGCATCTAAGCATGAGTTGGTTTTCAAGATTTGCCTAAGCCATTATCGGTTGTCTCTCCGGTAAATTCATGCATGCAAGCTCCATGGTTCCGGATGTTTCTATCAAGATGGGCGATTATAGGTTTCGGCTAAACCTATTGTTCTCGGTGATTCGGATATTGATCTTATTCTCGGAATGGGTGGCTTTATCAAGACAAAGCTCAGCTTGATTGTGCTGCTGTGGAAATTCAATTGACTCACTCTTCTAATGATGTGATCATCTATGCCGCTCGTGATGAAACCATTGGTTGTTTTCTCTCAATGAGAAGGGCGAACTGAATGCTATCTCTCGATTCGATCGTTTGTGAGTACCAAGATGTCTTTCCGTAAGAGCTTCGGGTATGCCTCCTCATCGGCCGCTTGAATTCGTTATCGATCTTGAGCCCGCATGAACCCGTTTGCAAGCGTCCATACAAGCTTGGACCTGATGAGCTGAAGGAATTGAAGAAGCAGCTCGATGAACAAGAGCGTCTGGGTTTGATCGGACCGAGTTCATCTCCTTGGGGTTGTGGTGTTCTTTTGTCCGGAAGAAGGATGGCACGGACCGACTTTGCGCCGATTCGTCCATTGAATAAGAAGACAATCAAGAACAAGTATCCACTTCCCAACATCAATGAGCTTTTCGAGCAACTCAAAGGTGCTACTGTTGTTCTCCAAGCTTGACCTTCAGTATGGGGTATCATCAGATTCGCATTCGTGAACAAGATATTCCCAAGACAGCATTCGAACAAGCTTTGGTTCTTATGAATATCTTGTCATGTCTTTCGCCTTGTCAATGCTCCTCCAACATTCTCTCGGATGATGAACTTCATATTCAACCCCTACACCAATGAATTCGTCTTGGTCTATCTTGATGATATTTTGGTCTTCTCCAAGAATAAGAAGGATCATGCCAAACATTTGTGATTGGTGCTAGACAAGCTCAGAGAGTATCAATTCTATGTGAAGTTCTCCAAATGTGAATTTTGGCTTGATGAAGTGCTTTATCTTGGTGATATCATCTCCGCCAAGGGCATCGCTGTTAATCCCGAGAAGGTGTCCGCAATTGTGAATTGGGAACCTCCTCAGAATGTCAAGTAGCTCCGCAGTTTTCTTGGTCTTGCAAGCTATTGCCGAAGATTCGTTGAGAACTTCTCCAAGATTGCAAAGCCTCTTTCCAACCTTCTCCAGAAGCATGTGAAGTATGTCTGGTCTCCTGAGTGTGACGTTGCTTTCAATACTCTCAAAGAGAAACTCGTCACAGCTCCTGCCTTGACTCCTCCGATGAATCCAAGCCATTTGAAGTTTTCGTGATGCTTCTCTTCAAGGTCTCGGTGCTGTGTTAATGCAAGAGAAGAGAGTTGTGGCTTATACCTCTCGCTTGATTGAAGCCCAACGAGAAGAACTACCCCACTCACGATCTTGAGTTGGCGGCAGTTGTCCATGCTTTGATTACATGGAGACATCTCTTGTTGGGAAGGAAAGTGGACATTTTCACTGATCACAAGAGTCTCAAGTATATATTCACTCAACCCAACCTCAACCTCAGGCAGACTCGATGGGTCGAAATGATTCAAGAGTACAACCCAAGTATTGAATATACTCCGGGCAAAGCCAATGTCATTGCAGATGCTTTGAGCAGGAAAGCTTATCGCAGCAGCCTAATCCTCAAGCCTTTTCACCGGATCTCGTGAAGCTTTCCATAAGCTGAATCTTCAAGTTGTTCCTCAAGGCTTTCTTGCCAACCTCATAGTATCTCCTACTTTGGAAGATCAGATTCGTGAGGCTCAACTTCTGGATGCCATGGTGAAAAAGGTGAAACGTGGTATCGACAAGGGAATTTCCAAGTACAAGTGCTTCCACGTTGATGACAAAGACACTCTGTTCTTTGAGGACCGGATTGTGGTTCCTAAGGGTGATCTCGAGAAAAGTCATTATGAACGAGGCTCACAATTCGCTTCTATCCATTCATCCCGAAGTACGAAGATGTACCATGACCTCAAGCAGTCATATTGGTGGACTCGAATGAAGCGAGAAATTGCTCAATTCGTGAATGAATGTGATGTCTGCAGAAGAGTGAAAGCAGAACACCAAAGACCAGCTGGTCTCCTCCAACCTCTTGCTATTCCAGAATGGAAGTTTGATCATATTGAAATGGACTTCGTGACTGGTTTTCCAAAGTCCAAGCGTGGAAATGATGCTATCTTCGTTGTCATTGACAAGCTTACTAAAGTGGCTCATTTTCTTCCTATCAAAGAATCCATCACAGCAGCTCAGTTGGCAGAGCTATACACCTCCAGGATTGTCTCTTTGCATGGCATTCCACAAGTGATCTCTTCAGACCGTGGCAGCATCTTTACCTCCAAGTTTTGGGATTCTTTTCAGAAGGCCATGGGCACCAACATTCGGTTCAACACAGCTTTCCATCCTCAAACAAGTGGCCAAGTTGAGCGAGTAAATCAAATCCTTGAAGATATGCTCAGGGCTTGTGTCATTTCCTTCGGTATGAAGTGGGAAGATTGTCTTCCATATGCCGAGTTCTCCTACAACAACAGCTTCCAAGCGAGTTGGGCAAGGCCCCATTCGAAATTCTCTATGGCGAAAGTGCCGTACTCCTCTCAATTGGTGCGAGGCGGTGAACGCCAACTTCTTGGCAATGACTTGATCACGTAGCGGAAGAAATGTGCCAAGTCATTCGTGAGAATCTCAAAGCCGCGCAATCGCGCCGGAAGAGCTATTATGATGATAAGCACCGTGATGTGGCTTTTGAAATCGGAGACCATGTCTACCTCGCGTCTCCAATGAAAGGCACTCGCCGCCGGTATCAAAGGAAGCTTGCACCTAGATACGTGGGTCCTTTCAAGATCATTGGCAAAAGAGGCGATCTCGCCTATCAACTTGAGCTTCCATCCAACTTTGCAAACGTGCACGATGTGTTCCACGTGTCACAGCTTCGCAAGTGCTTCAAGACTCTGAACGCACTATCAACTTCAAGAGATTGACCTTCAAGAAGATCTCTTATCATGAGCACCCCATTGCTATTCTTGAAGAAACCGAGCGCAAGACTCGCAACAAGTCAATCAAATTCCTGAAAGTGAAGTGGTCACACCATTCCGACCGAGAAGCTACCTGGGAGCGCGAGGATCACCTCCGTTCCGAATATCCGGAGTTCTTTCAGTCCTAGATCTCGGACGAGATCCTCTTGTAGTGGTGGAGTGTTGTAACACCCCGGAAGTAACTTTCCATATTTGTAACTCCAACTCTTGCCATTTTCGGCATTGATATATGATATTCCTCCGTGGTTGGGTTTTCTTCTTTTTGCATTTTGTCCATGTCATGCATTTTTATCATGTCATCATGTGCATCGATTTGCATACGTGTTCGCCTCATGATTCCGAGCATTTTTCCGTTGTCCGTTTTGCAATCCGCACTCCTATCTCCCGGCGGTCCTTTTACGCTTTTTCCGTATGCGGTATTAAACCTTCTCGAAATGGACCGAGGTTTGTCAAGTGGCCTTGGTATACCACCCGTAGACCACCGGTCAAGTTTCGGTCATTTGGAGCTCGTTTGGTACTCCAACGGTTAACCGTGACTCTCAAAGGCCTCTTTTAAGTTGCAGCCCAACACCCTCCAAAACAGCCCAATAACCCATCTAAGTCACTCCCATGCTCTCCGTCGTTCGATCACGATCGTGTGGCGAAAACTACACCTCATTTGGACTCTCCTAGCTCCCTCTATGCCTATTTAAGCAAACCCCCTCCAACCGGTCTTCCTCCCGAAACCCTAATTTTCCCTCCACGCCGGACGTGTCCGCCCGGCGCCGACACATCGCCGCCGCCCGCAGCCAGTGGCAGGCCGCCACCTGTCGCGCCGCCGCCCCGCGCCGCCCGGCCCTTGGGCCCAGGCCCGGCCGGCCCACACTCACACACGCCGCGCCTCCTCGGCCGCCTCCACGCCGCCTCGGCCGCTGGCCGGCTCGCCGCCGCCCGCCACCGGCGGCGCGCCTCTTCGCTGGCGCCGCCCGCGCCGCTTCGCCCGCGCCCGATCCGTGCGCGCGCCATGCCAGGCCCGGCCCCGGCCGCCCACCCGGCCTCGGCCCGCGCTTCTTCGCGGCCACCGCCCACCGAGCCCGCCACCTCCTCCTCCTCACCGCGGACTCCGGCGAACCTCTCCGCCGCCGCCGCGTCCCGATCGGGTCGGGAGCCCGATCCGGCCTCGGTTCCCGTGCGTTGACCTCTCTCCCCCCTCACTTTCTCCAAGTCTTTTCATATCCATGATTTTTGTTGCATTTTCAACGTCTTTGTAACTTTGCATCTGTAGATCCATTTTGCGTATAATATGTCAAAATGTTCGCCTCGAAGAGTAGCTCATTTCATCTCATTGCATCATTTTCATTTGAGCTCATCTTGATGCCCGAAATGCTGTTAGAAGAGTGCTATGTGATGTTAGTTTCTGATTTTTATCAGAACTTGCACTTTTGTTATTTTTGCCATGATTAATGTGTGCACCCTATGAATTTGAGTCCTACATGTGTTTTGAAATATGCCATGCTATCTTTCCAGGGGTATATGACATGTATTTTTGTGATCTATATGGTGACTAGCACAAGCATGCAAAGTAGGTGTCCTGCTGTTACTGATTTCAGCCCTATTTTAGCTGATTTTGATGCCATGTTAACTTGATGATACCGAGAGATCTATGCATATTTTGAGATACTTCAGTAAGAGTGTTTTGTAAAGCATGTCTTGCTCTATCCATCCATGCCTTTGTTTGCAATTATGGAGTGCCATAGCTTGAGTCAATCGAGCTCTACTTTTGCTATCAAATGTTTCCTGGCAGATTGTATACATGTTATTCAATTTTGCCTAGCTTGTTGTGGTTGATCCATTTATGCTATGTTATTGTTCTTGCCATGTTTGTCTTCTATGTCATGTCTTCTTGATTTATGTATGCTTAGTTTATCATATAAGGCTCTGTAGTGAGTGCATTGAGCTTGTAAACATGCCTACTCGTTATCAGTTTTTGACATGTCATGTTGCTGAATCTGTTAACGAAACTTTCAATATTGACATGGGTGTTACTATATTTTCTAATCCTTTTTGGCTTATGGTCAGTAAGGGACTTTTGATCTATGCTTTGAGTAGATTCATGCCATGCCATGTTTTGCTATTTTAAGTTCCTGTAGCATGTAGTTTTCTTGCTCTGAACATTGCAACCTGATGCTGTTTTTGCCATGTCCAGCCTGATATTTTGTGCACTTTTGCCATGCTTGTTTGAACCTGTTATGGTGTGAACTAGCCGTAGCTCAGTGTTCATCTTTTGTCGAGCATCTTGTGTAGATCACTGCCATGTGCTTTGTTGATACGTTTGGGTGCAGTAGCCTAATTATTTGTTGCTTGCTAAGTGGCATCATGCTGTTAATGGCAGATTTGCGCCATTCTTGTTTTGCTTGTCATTTCCAAACCGTGCATCCGATTCCGTGATCTTTATATCGATTTCAACCGAAATCATCTCATCTTTCCAGTGGCATACTTGGTTTGTCAAGTTGATGCCTGGTTCATCATTTACCTTCCGGAGCGCACATACGCATTGCATATCACATCCCGCATATCATGTCATGTTTTGCATCATGTTGATTGTGCATTGCACCGTGATTTATTGTGGTTCCTTTGTTTGTGTTGTTGCTTTGGGTAGAGTCGGGAGACGAGTACGTGAACGAGGAACCTGTTGAGAACGCTTACGAGGATCAAGCT
This sequence comes from Aegilops longissima, assembly GCA_021605205.1. Taxonomy (NCBI): domain Eukaryota; kingdom Viridiplantae; phylum Streptophyta; class Magnoliopsida; order Poales; family Poaceae; genus Aegilops; species Aegilops longissima. Next base: position 42,001 of record JAHIAM010001850.1, read on the forward strand.
TTCGACAACTCTGAGAACATTGCAGGCAAGATGACCATACCCTCGAAATCACTTCTATCTTTGCTATGCTAGTTGCTCGCTCTTTTGCTATGCCTATGCTACGATGCCTACCACTTGCTATATCATGCCACCCATTTTGCCATGTCAGCCCCTAACCATCCTTTCCTAGCAAACCGTTGTTTGGCTATGTTACCGCTTTGCTCAGCCCTCTTATAGCGTTGCTAGTTGCAGGTGAAGCTGAAGTTTGTTCCTTGTTGGGACATGGAGATGTTGTTCCTTGTTGGAACATGTTTACTTGTTGGGGCTATCACAATATATTTCTGCTATAATTAATGCATCTATATACTTGGTAAAAGGGTGGAAGGCTCGGCCTTATGCCTGGTGTTTTGTTCCACTCTTGCCACCCTAGTTTCCGTCATACCGTGTTATGTTCCTTGATTTTATGCCTTACGGTTGGGTGATTTATGGGACCCCTTGACAGTTCGCTTTGAATAAGACTCCTCCAAAGAAGGCCCAACATTGGTTTTACCATTTGCCACCTAAGCCTTTTCCCTTGGGTTTCGAGACTCAAGGGTCATCTTTATTCTAACCCCGGACCGGTGCTCCTTCGAGTGCTGGCCCAAACCAGCGATGTCCGGCGCCTCGGGCAATCGGGGTCTATGCCAACCCGACGTCTGGCTCATCCGGTGTGCCACGAGACCGAGATATGTGCAGCTCCTATCGGGATTTGTCGGCACATCCGGGCGGCTTTGCTGGTCTTGTTTTATTGTGTCGAAATGTCTTGTAGTCCGGATTCGAGATTGATCGGGTCTTCCCAGAGAAGGAATATCCTTCGTTGACCGTGAGAGCTTATAATGGGCTGTTGGGACACCCTGCAGGTATTATCTTTCAAAGCCGTGCCCGCGGTTATGAGGCAGATGGGAATTTGTTAATGCCGGTTGTAGAAAACCCAAGTTGACCTCAAATAAAATACACATCAATCGTGTGTAACCGTGATGGTCTCTTCTCGGTGGAGTCCGGAAGTGAACACGGTGTTGGAGTTATGTCGACGTAAGTAGTTTAGGATCACTTCTTGATCGCTATTAGCTTCACGACCGTGCTTTGCCTCTCTTCTCGCTCTCTTTTGTGAAATAGCCACCATATATGCTAGTTGCTTGCTGCAGCTCCACTTTACTACTTTGTCCTTCCTATAAGCTTAAATAGTCTTGATCTCGCGGGTGTGAGATTGCTGAGTCCCGTGACTCACAGATACTTCAAAACAGTTGCAGGTTCCGACGATGCGGTGCAGGTGACTCAACCGAGCTCAAGTGGGAGTTCGACGAGGAACGTGGTCGTTACTATGTGTCTTTTCCCGATGATCGAGAGTGGTGCCCAGTTGGGACGATTCGGGATCTGTGTAGCATTTGGGGTATCTTCTTTTATTTTGGTTCCGTAGTCGGACCTTGAGTGTACTCGAATGATGGATGTTTATTTATGTCTTGTGTGAAGTGGCATCGTAAGCCAACTATGTATCTCTTTCCCTTAATTATTACATGGGTTGTGTGAAGATTACCTCACTTGCGACATTGCTTTCAATGCGGTTATGCCTCTAAGTCGTGCCTCGACACATGGGAGATATAGCCGCATCGGGGGCGTTACAGGGCACTAGTCCCTCTAGCAGCTATGATGTGGCAGCAGGAGCACCCCAAGCAACCTACCCAAAGCTGCCACCAGGGCCAGAAAGAAGAGAACCTCAGAATCTGAGGATGAGACTATGTGGCTGTTGAGGATGAGGCCACTTCCAAGAAGAAGGTGCTCAAGAAAGAATATGGCTCAACTGCAGCCACTAAGCCTGGTATGAAGACCAAAGCACCTACCAAAAGGATTCCCATGTCTAAAGCCAGAGCCTCCACTCAAGCATCTTTGGAAGCTGAACCCAAAGAGGTCAGCCGCAGAAGGAAGAAGAGGAAGAAAAGGGTCAAGAAGACCATGGCGGGGTTGTTGGAAAGCCTTCCATGATGAAAGAGGAAGAAGAAGAAGAGGATGCTGCACCAGCACCCAAAGCTCAGAAGCTTATGGGTGATGCCATCAGGTCAGGGCTGCTTCATCAAAGCCCAAAGAAGCACTCAAGGCTGCCTCCAAGCCCAAGACTGCACCTAAGTGGAGTACCAGAAACATCCCAGCTGCAGAGAAGAACAAGGCCCCGGTGCCTGAAGCTGCAATGGAAGAAAAAGATGATGAGTCACATGTCTTGAGAAAATTGAAGCCAAAAATTCCAGATCACAATGATGCTCATCCAGTAGCTTAGAACATGAAGTAAGGAAGGATTCAGGATTGAGGCTATGGAGGTTGACTGATCCATATGCCACCAGAAGAAGAACTGCTGTAGACTACAGGTTCCACACAAAGGAACGGCAGGATTTCTATGAGACAGTGCTGCTGGACAAGAAGCCAATAGTGTGTGACGTGAGATGGGTGAACTGGGAATACATCAAGGAAAATGAAGAACACTATCCTGGTGTGTATGACAGCTTCAGTGCTTGTGGAGTGGCAGACTTTGTTGGGCAGAAGCTCACAAAGTGGAATGATGAGCTAATAATGCAATTCTACTCCACAACACACTTCTATCCAGATGGCAGGATAGTATAGATGTCTGAAGGTACTAGGTACCAATCATCAGTTAAAGAATGGGCTAATCTGATCAATGCACCTAAGGAGAAAGAGGATGACTTGGATGTCTATGCCAAGAAGAATATGGATCACAACACTATGGCACATATGTACAAGGAGATCCCAGATGCTGCAATTGAAACACACAAGTTTGGATCAGTACATTACCTTCTGTCAGGACTGCCAACCATCAACTGGATCCTCAGGCACACTCTTTTGCCCAAGTTAGGTGATCACAACATGATCATAGGCCATGCAATAAATCTGCTACACTCATTTGATGTGCCACAAAAGTTCAAGGTCATGAGTCTTATAGTTGAAACTATCAAGAGGACAGCTGCTGACCAAAAGAGAAGTTGTGGGTATGCCCGACAGATCCAGGAGCTGATTAACTCCAAGATGGGAACAGGCACATACTTGTTGGACAAGGATCATATGCCTATCTATCCAAATTTTGAGCACAACCAAGTGGTTATGGATGAAGATGAACCATCTTCTGTGCAAGCACAAGCAAAGAAGGAGAAGGCAAGGACTGAGAAGGCTGCCAAGATGCCAACAATGGAAGAGGCATCTCAGTACTTCTTGAAGAGCAAACAGGATCAGCTTGGCTACTTGATTGCATCCACTCGAGGATTGAGAAGGGCTAGCCACCTTGACTCAAAACCAGGAGAGCACTGAGAGGATCATGGAGCGAAGTTCTATGACTTGGATGTGAAGGTAATCGAGATCCGATCTGGCATTTGAGCAACTCGAGGATGACATGCAGGAGAGGAAGGGCAAGACAACCACCGAGGCATTTGCAGAGTGCCTAGAGCTCAGAGGTCAGCTGCGGTGCTAGTGGCGGACACGAGCCACTTCATACGCACCAGCCTGCCTTCAGTGCCACCAGCCCAAAGACCCACTCCACCAGCTCCAGCTACATCAACTGATACCTTCGTCCTTGGAGTTCTGTCTACACCACCACCTGAAGATCAAGCCTGAGAGACGATTTAGTGCTATGCATCTTCTATGAACTTTTTGGTAACTTGTTTCCAAAGGGGGAGAAAAATGTATAGATCATAGGCTTCGAGAGAGAGCGTTGCCTTTTATTCTCTCTTGCTTTGGTGGTTGAACTTTATTTGCTTGATTGAGATACCTTCTGTCTGTGTGATACTTGGATGATCATGTGTTTGATCATATGCTACATTAATACTTGTTGGATGACATTATCCTTTTGTCTCTATACGATCATTCACTTTGTTTGGTGATGAGTGCATGTATTCTATTGTTATCATTTTGAGCGCTCGACCAAGATGTATGTGACATGGAAGACTAACCCATGAGCCTAACTCTTTGTGCATTTGCAGTCCAAAGCAAATCTTAAACTATGCAAAAATTTAGGGGGAGCTCTTGCTTTTCACATACTTCTCAAAGCGACAATGTTTTTCACTCTTATTATCATTTGTCGAAGCTTTGATCTATATGTTGTCATCAATTACCAAAAAGAGGGAGATTGAAAGTGCAACTATCCCTAGGTGGTTTTGGTAATTACTAACAACATATAGCTCATTGAGCTAACATTATTCCAAGATAAATATTTCAGGAAAAGCTCAGTGAATGGCATGGCTTGGATGAGAAAAGTGGACCCCTCAAAATACTAAGGATAAAAGGATTGGCTCAAGCTCAAAGCTCAAGACTCTACATTTTATATTTTAGTGATCCAAGATCACATTGAGTCTATAGGAAACGCCAATACTATCAAGGAGGGATGAGGTGTTGCTTAATGAAGTTCTTGCTTCATAGTGCTTAGTGATATGCTTCAAAACCCTCAACTACTTTCTCACATCCACATATGACCTAAACCAAAAGTCAAACTCGGCCCCACCGATTCTTTCTATCCGGAGCCACCGAGTTCAGATGTCATAGCCACTGCCACAAACCCTAGGCAAATCGGTCTCACCGATAGGGATCTCGGTCTCACCGAGATGGGATTGTAATCTTTCTGTTTCCCTTCGTAACGTTTCGGTCCTACCGAGATGAACGATCGGTCCCACCGAGATTGCAATGTAAACTCTCTGTTTCCTTTTAGTACCATTTCGGTCCCACCGAAATGAGCGAACTGGTCCCATCGAGTTTACCTGACCAACTCTCTAGTTAGCTTATTACCAAAATCGGTCCCATCGAGTTTGTGTAATCGGTCTCACCAAGATTACGTTATGCCCTAACCCTAACCATATCCGTCCTACCGAGTTGCATGTCGGTCCCACCGAAAATCCTAACGGTCACTAGATTTGCTGAATCGGTCTGACCGAGTTTAACAATTCGGTCCCACCGAGTTTGGGAAGTTGTGAGTAACGGTTAGATTTTGTGTGGAGGCTATATATACCCCTCCACCTCCTCTTCATTCGTGGAGAGAGCCATCAGAACGAACCTACACTTCCAACATACATTTTCTGAGAGAGAACCACCTACCCTTGTGTTGAGGCCAAGATATTCCATTCCTACCACATGAATCTTGATCTCTAGCCTTCCCCAAGTTGCTTTCCACTCAAATCTTCTTTCCACCAAATCCAAATCCCGTGAGAGAGAGTTAAGTGTTGGGGAGACTATCATTTGAAGCACAAGAGCAAGGAGTTCATCATCAACACACCATTTGTTACTTCTTGGAGAGTGTTGTCTCCAAGATTGGCTAGGTGTCACTTGGGAGCCTCTGACAAGATTGTGGAGTTGAACCAAGGAGTTTGTAAGGGCAAGGAGATCGCCTACTTCGTGAAGATCTACCGCTAGTGAGGCAAGTCCTTCGTGGCCGACGGCCATGGTGGGATAGACAAGGTTGCTTCTTCGTGGACCCTTCGTGGGTGGAGCCCTCCGTGGACTCGCGCAACCGTTACCCTTCGTGGGTTGAAGTCTCCATCAACGTGGATGTACGATAGCACCACCTATCGGAACCACGACAAAAACATCCATGTCTCCAATTGCGTTTGAATTCTCCAAACCCTTCCCTTTACATTCTTGCAAGTTGCATGCTTTACTTTCCGCTGCTCATATACTCTTTGCATGCTTGCTTGAATTGTGTTAAGATTGCTTGACTTGTGCTAAGTTAGCTAAAATCTGCCAAAGACTAAAATTGGGAAAAGGATAAGTTTTTATTTGTTCAAGTAGTCTAATCACCCCCCTCTAGACATACTTTCGATCCTACATCTGTCCTGTCCCGCGCAATCATGAGGGGTCAATATTTGAAGTGGGCGGAGCCGAAGTGTGGCGTATCGCCGATACCGGATATCCGTCCGGTACACCCAGGAAGGCATCTAAAGAATGGCCTTCCGAATGGTTCTATATTGAGGATGTTGCACTCCCTGACCCGGTTCGAAAGGGTCTTCCTGAATTCGCGAGTGCCCCGCTGAAGAAACGCCACACTTGGCGTCCCCGGAGTCTTGAAGAGGATGAGAGCGCTAAAGTTCGTCAGCTCCTGAACAAGATAAAGACGCTCGCTCAGTCCAGACTTACAATAGTCGAAGTTATGGCGATTTCCATAGTGCGAGGGGTTCAGCCGCTTCAATACAGAGGGCTGCCAATGTGGCACTATAACTGAGAGGATGACGCCTTCCGCTGCAGCCAGAAAGGGCCGGACACCCCCGCCGCTCTGGCCAAGATATTGGCCGAGCTGTTTAAAGGAGAAGAAGAGGAATTTCTTCGCATTTAGTCCAGAGATGGGTATTCTATGTATAATCCTCCCAGTTGGGTAAGCCTCAACCCCTCTGTTTCACTCATTTCGCCTCTAGATTATTTTTGATAAATTCCAGATCTGTCTGTTATGACAGCACTGGCGGAAGGTCACCGAAGGACTTTATAGTCCTGCCCCACAGCCGGAGAACCACAACCGGGAGCTTGACCCCGGGTTTGAGGAGGACCCGGACATATTCGTGATACTCGTAGAGGGGGTATTTTACCAGGCGAGCTATGACGACACATAAGTGGCCATCACCGCTGACTACCTTGGCCTTCTCCCTGCTTCACATGTAAGTGATCCAGAAACGCCTTCTCTAAAATGGTGCTTTTATCCCGCCTCACCCACCGCACTGTATCGTGCTCCACAGGGGAGGCATTCGGCGATTCCAAAGAGATCGGTTCCTACGCCGGGCAAGCCTTTGAAGAGGAAGGCCTGTGAAAACGCAGCCGGGCCTTCATTGAGGAGGTACGGAAAAATATATTTATCAGCGACCGTACCCGACTATGACTTGTGTGCTTGTTTGGATACAGGAAAAAGGTTTGCCGAACTATGTCCAGGGGCCCGGGAGGCCGTGCTCCCAACGACTAGGATTTAGATCCAGCCGGGGAGACGAGGGCCGATGTAGAAACAATGCTGGACTGCCCTTCGGCAGAGGGTTCGGACAATATGTCCGTCACCAACTCGGAGGTAGAGAGCGCCATGAATCATTGGCGCTGCAGGACTGTTTTACGAGACCCGAAGTTCTCGGACGAGGCTTTCAAAGCCTTTAGCTCGGGTGACGCATACATCCAGGCTGCTCGAGACGGGCTTAGAATCGCCACAAAGCAATATCTAACTGATGTGCAAGTAAGATTTCCTTGCCAAAAACGGATAGCCATATGCCCGTAGCCCCCGAGACTGAAAGCAGTTGGCACAACTGATTTAAGGATCGTTGAACGACCAGGTCCTCGCAGAGAAGAATGGACTGCTAGCCCAAGAGCTGGAGCAGTGTCCGGTGCAGCTGAAAGCTGCTACCGCCGAACTGGAAAATGTCAAGAAGTCGTCTTCTGGTAATGTTCCCCTCCACCGAGGAACAATAATTGTGTATCAACTATGCTAACGCTGTTGCTGATCGCATAATAGGGTCGTCTGATCAACTTGAGGAGAAGTTGAAGATCGTCCAAGAGGGAGAAAAAGAGGCGAAAAGGCAACATGCTGCAGGCGAGCGTGTGTTGACCCGCGTCAGAGACAAGAAAAACAAGCTACAGGATTCCAATGTTGCATTGGGTGGAGAGTTGAAAGATTTTCGAGCCTAGCTAGCCAATTCCGTGAAGGAGAACAAAAAGTTGCGGGGCGGTATCTTCAGTATGTGTCCGAACTATTTGTGAAGTAGCTCAGAGGTAAATGGGACTGACATAGTCATGTTTGCAGGTGTACTGACGGGCCGTCCTGAAGAGGAGGTGTCTGGATCATCAACTGGTCTGCTGTAGAGGCTGTCACAAGTGCACGAGCATGCTCGGCTAGCCATGCGGAGCGTGGCCAAGGCCTTATGGCTGTCCGACTCCCCTCCAGGAAGTATGGAGGAGCTTGTAGAGCTGTTCAAGGGAGCGTGGCGGCGTATCCGACTGTGGAAGATATCGGACTGCCAAGAGGGTGCGCGAGAAGCCTGGGCCATGGTGAAAACGCGATATACCAAGTTGGACCCGAATCACATGGCCTGAGTTGGACCGCTAGGGTCAAATGGGGAAGAAATTCCCGTTAGTTTAGTATATGACCAAGTTGAGGTGGCTGCCAAATATTCCCAACATGATTGTAAGTTGGACCGCCTATTGGACGGTATAAAGGGGGAAGTGTTTGAGTCCAAGTGACTGTGTACTTTCCTTGACCTATGTAGTTCTATCTGAATTGTATAGCATTTGTCATGGCAGACTGAGGGAGTCCTGGATTAGGGGGTCTCCGGACAGCCGGACTGTTGGACTATGAAGATACAAAGATTGAAGACTTCGTCCCGTGTCCGGATGGGACTCTCCTTGGCGTGGAAGGCAAGTTTGGCAATACAGATATGTAGATCTCCTCCCTTGTAACCGACTCTGTGTAACCCTAGCCCCCTCCGGTGTCTATATAAACCGGAGGGTTTAGTCCGTAGGACAAGGACAATCATACCATAGGCTAGCTTTTAGGGTTTAGCCTCTACGATCTCGTGGTAGATCAACTCTTGTAATACTCATATCATCAAGATCAATCAAGCAGGAAATAGGGTATTACCTCCATCGAGAGGCCCGAACCACCGTAAACATCGTGTCCCCGCCTCCTGTTACCATCCGTCTTAGGCGCACGGTTCGGGACCCCCTACCCGAGATCCGCCGGTTTTGACACCGACATTGGTGCTTTCATTGAGAGTTCCACTGTGTCGTCATCATAAGGCCTGATGGCTCCTTCGATCATCGGTAACGATGCGGTCCAGGGTGAGGTTTTCCTCCCCGGACAGATCTTCGTATTCGGCGGCTTCGCTCTGCGGGCTAACTCGCTTGGCCATCTGGAGCAGATCGAGAGCTACGCCCCTGGCCACCAGGTCAGGTTTGGAAACTTGAATTACACTGCCGACATCCGCGGAGACTTGATCTTTGACGGATTCGAGCCCATGCCAGGTGCGCCGCATGATCATGATGAGCATGATTTAGCTCTGCCGTCGGACAGTGTTCAGGAGATCACATCGACAACTACTCCGCTGTTCAATCCAGAGCAAATCGTGCCATCCGAGGACGGGGGGATAGACCCCGCCATGGGAGCCGCACTCCCAGCGGCGATAGAGCCGGATACTGACTTCACCCCTCACAAGAGTCGTGATGCCGAACCGCTGGATTCATCTCCGGCCACGGACTCCGAGCCGCCTGCGCTCGTGCCTATCGAATCCAATTGGGCGCCGATCATGGAGTTTACCTCCGCAGATATCTTCAGCACTCGCCTTTCGGCGACGTGCTAAATTCGTTAAAGTCTGTCTCCTTGTCAGGAGAACCTTGGCCAAACTATGTCCGGATAGAATGGGATACGGGCGACGAAGAAATTCGCTGCCCACCCACCACCCACTTAGTAGCCACAGTCGACGATTTAACCGACATGCTCGACTTCGACTCCGAAGACATCGATGGTATGGACGACGATGCAGGAGACAAACAGGAACCACTGCCCACAGGGCGCTGGACCGCCACCTCATCGTATGATATATACATGGTGGATACACCCAAAGAAAACAATGACGAGGAAAGGTAAGAAGCAACGAAGAACAGCTCCATCGAGAAGCAAACAAAGCATGGACGTAGGCGCCGATCTAAATCTCGCCTCGGCAAAAACAGCGATAACAGCGAAAGAGAAAACAACACCCCGGTCGACTCCAGAGGAAACGACGACCACATTGACCCAGCGGCAGAGCACGATGAAGGAGCAAATGTTGAACATAGTACGGATCCGATGTCCGAACACGGCGATGCCGAGGATAAAGCTCACCAACCTCCCTCTGAGGAGGAAAACAGTCCGAACGAAGATGTACACATCATCCCAGAAAGGCACTTGGAACAAGAGAACCTCCGCAGAAGGCTTATTGCCACAGCGAGGAGTCTAAAGAAGCAGAAGCAAAGGCTTAAGGCCGCACAAAATACGCTCAACATCAGATGGAACAAAGTGCTCGACAACGAAGAAAAGTATGGTGGAAGTTACCACACAAAGAGCTATCCAAAGCGCAAGCTATTGCCCGAATTCGACGACGAGGCCTTAGAGCCCACACATCCGAAAAACAAAATGGCCAACCGATCGGATCAACCACCTCGTGGCCGCGATAGAGCGGCTAACAAGGCCGCTCATAAGTCAACACACGATCTATGTGAGGACTTGCGCCAAAAATCCAGCATGACCAGATCAATCTATGGATCTAGGAAGCGCGCTACTACATAAAATCATAACCGAACACTACAACCGGCCGAACGCCATGATACATCTAAATACAGGGGTGCCACACACCCCCTATGTTTCACCGATGAGGTGCTGGACCACGAATTTCCAGAAGGATTCAAACCAGTGAACATAGAGGCGTACGACGGGACCACAGACCCTAGGGTCTGGATTGATGACTTTATCCTCCATATCCATATGGCACGCGGAGACGATCTCCATGCCATCAAGTACTTGCCCCTCAAGCTTAAAGGACTAGCTCAACACTGGCTGAAAAGCCTCCCCGAAAACTCCATTGGAAGTTGGGAGGATCTCGAGGATGCTTTTCGGGCTAATTTTGAAGGGACCTATGTCCGACCTCGGGATGCAGACGATTTGAGTCATATAATTCAACAGCCCGGAGAGTCAGCCCGAAAGCTTTGGAACAAGTTTCTCACTAAGAAGAACCAATCATCGACTGCCCGGACGCCCAAGCCTTAGCAGCTTTGAAGCACAGTGTCCGAGACGAATGGCTCGCCAGACACCTCGGCCAAGAAAAACCGAGAACAATGGCAGCCCTGACAAGCCTCATGACCCGCTTTTGCACGGACGAAGATAGCTGGTTAGCACGTAGTAGAACCAGCTGAGGGATTCCTGGATTAGGGGGTATCCGGACAGCCGGACTATATACATCGTCCGGACTATTGAAGCGTGAAGATACAAGACTCAAGACTTCGGCTCGTGTCCGGATGGAACTTTCCTTGGCGTGGAAGGCAAGCTTGGCGATCCGGATATTATATTTCCTTCCTTGTAACCGACTCCATGTAAACCCTAGCCCTCTCCGGTGTCTATATAAACCGGAGAGGTTGGTCCTTAGAAGGCCGATCACAATTACAATCATACCATCATAGGCTAGCTTCTAGGGTTTAGCCTCTACGATCTCATGGTAGATCTACTCTTGTACTACCCATATCTTCAATATTAATCAAGCAGGAAGTAGGGTTTTACCTCCATCGAGAGGGCCCAAACCTGGGTAAACATTGTGTCCCTTGCTTCCTGTTACCATCAACCTAAGACGCACAGATCGGGACCCCCTACCCGAGATCCGCCGGTTTTGACACTGACATTGGTGCTTTCATTGAGAGTTCCTCTGTGTCGTCGCTACAGGGCTCGATGGCTACTTCAACCATCATTAACAACACGGTCCCGGGTGAGACCTTTCTCCCCGGACAGATCTTCGTGTTCGGCGGCTTTGCCCTGCGGGCCAATTCACTTGGCCATCTGGAGCAGATCGATAGCTACGCCCCTAGCCACCAGATCAGGATCAGAAACCTGAACTACACGGCGGACATCCGCGGAGACTGGATCTTCGACGGATTCGGGCCTATGCTAGGAGCACCGGACAGTCACGACGAGCACGGCTTAGACCTGTTGTCGGACAAAGCTCGGGGTATCACCCCCGCAGTAGCCTCAGACCTAAATCTGGAGCAGGCTGCGTTGCCTAAGGACGGAGGGCTGGACCCTGCCCCGCAGGTCGCACAATCATCGGCGGTGGAGCCAAACACGGGCCTTACCTCTGTGGTGGCCTGTGACTCCGGACCCTCGGATTCGTATCCGGATGTTAGTTCCGGTTCGTGCACTCCCGGGCCAGTTGAGCCAGGTTGGGCTCCGGTAATGGAGTTCACCGCTGCGGATATCTTCCAGCACTCGCCCTTTGGCGACATGCTGAACTCGTTAAAAACTCTCTCTTTGACAGAAAATTCTGGGCCAAACTATGTCCGGCTCGAGTGGGAAGCAGGCGACGAAGAAATTCGTTGCCCACCCACCACCCACTTCATAGCCACGGTCGATGATTTAACCGACGTGCCTGACTTCGACTCCGAAGGCATCGACGGTATGGACGACGATGCAGGAGAAGATTCGGAATCTATGGGGCGCTGGACTTCTGCCTCGTCACACGACATATACATGGTGGATACGCCCAAAGAGGACAAAGGCGACAATTCGGAAGATAAAACCCCCGGGCAAAAGCAAAAGCGATGGTGCAAACGCCGTTCTAAGTCCAGCAACAGTAAAAATAGCGACAAGAGCGCCAGAAGGATCGATACTACAGTCAACTCCGAAGGCAACAACGACCATACGGACCCAGCGATGGAGCAGGGCGAACCAGGCCACCCCGAACACAGTTCGGAGCAGACGCCCGAGGACAACGATCCCGACGGACGAGGTAATCAAACCGAACCAGCACAAGAAAGCAGTCTGGATGACGATGCATTCATCATCCCGGAAAAACGCGTGGAACGAGATAACCTCCACATAAAGCTTATGGCCACCACAAGAAGTCTAAAGAAGCAGAAGCAACGGCTCAAAGCCGCACAGGAAACGCTCAACCGTAGATGGAATAAAGTGCTAGACACTGAAGAAAGATACGGCAATGATCGCCATACAAAGAGCTATCCAAAACGCAAGCTACTGCCAGAATTCGACGATGAAGCCGTGCCACTTCATAACCGCAACAAAGCGGCTACCGACGCCGCACACGATCTACGTGAGCACCTGGATAAGAAAGCTGGCGCGGCCAGGTCAATTTATGGATCTAAAGGACACACCCCGGCGAGGGACTCTGGTCACCAAAACGATTATGCCAATCGAATACCAGTTCGGAATAAACACCGGACACAACAACAGCCGACGGCATGCCACAGCACGTCCAGATACAGAGGGGCTGCTCACCCCCTGTGCTTTACCGAAGAAGTACTGGACCATGAATTTCCACAGGGCTTTAAACCTGTGAATATAGAGGCATACGACGGAACGACAGACCCAGGTGTCTGGATTGAGGATTTTATCCTGCATATACATATGGCTCGTGGGGATGACCTCCACGCCATCAAATACCTTCCCCTCGAATGAAGGACCAGCTCGACTCTGGTTGAAAAGCCTCCCGAAAATTCAATTGGGAGTTGGGAGGAACTCGAGGACGCTTTCAGGGCCAATTTTCAAGGGACCTATGTCCGGCCTCCGGATGCCGACGATTTAAGCCACATAACCCAACAACCCGGAGAGTCCGCCCGCAAGCTTTGGAACATATTCCTCACTAAGAAGAACCAAATTGTAGATTGTCCGGACGCCGAAGCTTTAGCGGCATTCAAACACAACATCCGTGATGAGTGGCTCGCCAGACACCTCGGCCAAGAAAAGCCCAGGACAATGGCAGCCTTAACAAGCCTCATGACCCGCTTTTGCGCGGGTGAAGATAGCTAGCTAGCCCGTAGAGGTACCAGCGACCCCAGCACATCCAAAATAAGGGATGGCAACGGGAAGCCACGGCGTAATAAAAACAAACGCCAAAACAAGGAAGAGAGCCCGGATAACACAACGGTTAATGCCGGATTTAGGGGCTCTCTTCCTGATCAGCAAAATAAGCCATTCAAAGGCAGTAAAGAGCGACCATTCGGTCTGAATAGAGTCCTAGACAGATTGTGCCAAATTCATAGCACCCCTGACAAACCTGCGAACCACACATACAGAGAGTGCTGGGTCTTCAAGCAGGCCGGCAAATTAAATGCCGAACACAAGGGAAGGGAAACACCAAGTGAAGACGAGGATGAACCTCGCCAGCCGAACACTGGGGGACTGAAAAATTTCCCGCCAGAGGTTAAAACAGTGAACATGATCCACGCGACTCACACATCCATGAGAAGGCACGAATGCATGCACAGAGACATGCTCGATATAGAGCCCATCATACTTACACCTAACTACTGGATGTCTTATCCGATCACCTTCGATCACTTGGATGACCGAAATAGTATTCGGCACGGAGGATCAAAGGCCTTGGTGCTTGACCCGATAATCGACGGATACCGACTCAACCGTGTCCTCATGGACGGTGGCAGTAGTCTCAATTTAATATACGAGGACACTGCCCGCAGGATGGGGATAAACCCATCCAGAATTAACCAAAGCAACACCACCTTTGAAGGGTGATACGGCGTTGAAGCCCACAGCAGGGCTCCGTCGCATCGAGGTAACATTCGGCTCTCGGGCAACTCGAGAAGCGAAGAGCTACTCTTCATCATCGCACCTTCCAAAGCGGTCGTCGGTGTCAAAACCGCGGATCTCGGTAGGGGTCCCGAACTGTGCGTCTAAGGCGGATGGTAACAGGAGACAAGGGACACGATGTTTTTACCCAGGTTCGGGCCTCATCGATGGAGGTAATACCCTTGTCCTGCTTGATTAATATTGATGATATGGGTAGTACAAGAGTAGATCTACCACGAGATCAAGGAGGCTAAACCCTAGAAGCTAGCCTATGGTATGATTGTTGTTAGATCCACGGACTAAAACCCTCCGGTTTATATAGACCTTTGGATAGGTTAGGGTTACACGTAGTCGGTTACAATGGTAGGAGATCTACATATCCAGATCGTAAGCTTGCCTTCCACGCCAAGGAAAGTCCCATCCGGACACGGGACGGAGTCTTCAATCTTGTATCTTCATAGTCTTGGAGTCCGGCCGTGATGATAGTTCAGCTATCCGGACACCCCCTAGTCCAGGACTCCCTCAGTAGCCCCTGAACCAGGCTTCAATGACGACGAGTCCGGCGCGCATATTGTCTTCGGCATTGCAAGGCGGGTTCCTCCTCCGAATACATAGAAGGTTTTAAACACCAGGATAGTGTCCGGCTCTGCAAAACAAGTTCCACATACCACCGTAGAGAGAATAACTTTTGCACAGATCCGCTGACGTATTCCGCGACGTGACATTACACCGCGGCCAGGTCTTTATATGAATTGTTTTTTACGGTTCCACCTCAGCGCGTTTAGCGAGGCGGTTTCCTTGGCACGTCTTATCAAAGCATAGATCGTGCCCCTTATTCTGGGATTCCCATCAATACGGACGTGGGTAACCCAGCCGTGCCCGTTGGCACGCCTCCTCTATCAAAGGCGAGTCCTAATCGACCACGGGGTGGGCTCTTGGTATTCAACCTCTTTATAATGAGACCAAGGCCCTCTTCTTTTTACACCCTCCATCGAGTTCGCCTCACGCTTCGAGTTCTAACACCCAAAGCTTTAGATTTAGGCGCTTCGGACCTTCGACAATGTCCGGCTCCGACCAACACGGCCGATGGATGTCTTCCTTCGTCAAAGAAGAAGATGTGCTAAAGCTGCGAGACGCCAGGTATCTAACCGGTGAGATCTCGCATAGGCTACCTGCTCCAGGGCAGGTCATTCCCACTCCTGAGCCCGGCGAGAACGTGGTGTTCGTGTCTCACTTCCTTCAGGGTTTAGGCTTCCCGACTGATCCCTTTGTGCGGGGGCTCATGTTTTATTATGGGATGGATTTCCATGACTTGAATCCGGAGTCCATCCTCCATATCTCGTCATTCATTGTTGTATGTGAGGCCTTCCTCCATATTACCCCCACTTTGGATTGTGGCTCAAGACCTTCAAGGTGGAGCCAAAGATGATCGGGGGGCAACAAGCTGTTGGGTTCTACGGTAGGGTGCGTCGACTGCAAATTAAAAATTCCTACGCGCAGAACATCCAGGAACATGCTACGGGAGATGGATCACAGTTCGTTACCACTAGACGATTGCAGTGCAGCGGAAGAAGAGTTGGGGCAGCGCGTCGCGTGGATCGTCTCCTCCTCGTTCGATCTCCCTCGGCGGCGGTCGTCGATCTCACGTCGAAGTTCGCGGAGCGGCGCAAGTGCACCGCCTCTAACGGTATCCGCGCGTGCGGGAGGAACGTCGTGCGGCGGACTGCTAGCTCCGAACACACAGTCGGCGGCGAGTGGAGGTGGCTATTCGCAACACATGCAAACCCTAGTCGCAGCACCGAAGCGATCAACCGCATGAGTGTGCCACACCTCCACTTTATATAGGCGTCCGTCGCGGGCTCAACACTTGGGCCTCGCACGGACCCTAAAGCCCAAAGTCTACTCGGTCATGTTCCTAGTTCAGTTCTGATCACATCGACCGGTGTCCTCTGAACCGACCTCGAGGTTCCTTCCCTTGCTGCGAACCCCTTAGGTTCAAGTCGGCTTGGTCACAGCTCGGATCACCTCCGACCTGCACGGTTGGTAGCGACCTCTAGCAAGGCGTGCCGACCACCAAGCGAGACGATGAAGCTGGTTAGGCAAACCTGCATAACGTGTCACACTTACATTCCCTTTGCCGCACGATATATGTTGTTGGGCTCAAGGAGAGACTGTCATCCTTGTGCTAACCCGACCTATTTCTTGTTTCAGTGATACCGACCACTATCCGGATTATCTCATAATCCTTGTCGCATGGCCATGTTGTTCCTGGTCGGATCACACGAGGGCCCAGTATATCTCTCCGATCGGAGGGCAAATCCCATCTTGCTCGACCATGTCTCGCAGCATGGGATTGGACAAACCCGAAACCTACCTTTGTAACTACCCAGTCACGGAGTAGCGTTTGGTCGGCCCAAAGCAAGTCTATCACCATCTCGAGTACATGCGTTAGCTCAGGTCTTAGGACATAGAACGTATGTTGTACTAGAGACTCACAGATGACATATCGCTGCGAGTCATAGTTGGGTCTGTCCGACTCGGACCTTATCTCGACTCGGATCCGACTACGTCGAATCCGACCAGACCCTTCCAAGTCCATATTATCCGGTTAGCATCCAATGCTCCATGGCTAGTGAGACCAAGCCATCGACCGTGTCATATGCCAGTCTAGCCGGCTGCGTGTCCACACAGCCCTTTCGACTAGGGACCTTTTAGGACAGTCATCATACAATGCATAGTCCCAAACAAATCACGTGCTTGCGATACACATCATTGATAATGTCCAAGGACTATCTTTATTCATAAACACATAGGAAATATCATCATACATGATTGCCTCTAGGGCATATCTCCAACATCTCCCACTTGCACTAGAGTCAATCAAATAGACATCGAATGCCCATAGCTCTAACGTGCCCCTCATGCTTGGGTTGTGGAAGCGGCTTAGTCAACGGATCTGCAACATTTGCATCCGTGTGAATCTTGCATAACTCTACATCACCATTCTCCACGATCTTTCGTATCAGGTGATATTTCCGGTCTATGTGTCCGACCTTGTGGTGATTCCTCGGCTCCTTGGCTTGTGCGATGGCACCGAATTATCACAATAAAGGTCCAACGGTTTCACCGAGGCTGGGAAAATACCAAGATCATCCAGAAAATGCCGGATCCAAACACCTTCCTTTGCAGCTTCACAAGCCGCAATGTATTAAACTTCGTGGTAGAATCGCCACCGTATCCTGCTTGGAACTCATCCGATTACGCTGCTCCTCCGTTCAGACGCGTACGAATCCGGACTGTGATCGACAATCATCTCTGTCGGTTTGGAAACTAGCATCGGCGTAACCCTCACGACGAGCTCTTCCTCACCTCCATAAACTAGGAACATCTCTTTAGTCCTTTTCAGGTACTTCAAAATAGTCTTTACCGCTGCCCAGTGACTCTCACCTAGGTTGGCCTGGTATCTACTTGTTAGGCTTATTGCAAAAGCAACATCAGGCCTTGTACATATCATGGCATACATGATGGATCCGATTGCCGAGGCATACGGAATCCTACTCATCCTGCTTCGCTCATCAGATGTCGAAGGACTCTGAGTCTCGCTTAGCCTTATACCATGTGAGAGTGGCAAGAACCCTTTCTTCGCCTCACTCATGTTGAACCGCTTCAACACTTTATCTATGTACGTGCTCTGGCTTAAGCCGAGCAGCCTCATCGATCTATCTCTATAGATCTTAATGCCTAAAATATAGACTGCCTCACCAAGGTCCTTCATCGAAAATTTGCCATTCAATGATCCCTTGACCGAGTTTAACATCGAAACATCGTTCCCGATCAGTAGTATGTCGTCCACATACAAGATCAAAAAAACTATCGAGCTCCCACTTAACTTCTTGTATAAACAAGAGTCCTCTTCGCTTTTGATGAAACCGAGATCAGTGACGACCTCATCAAAATGAATGTTCCAACTCCGAGATGCTTGCTTCAACCCATAAATGGATCTCTTGAGCTTGCATACCTTACTAGTGCTAGTCGGATCGACAAAACCCCCGGGTTGTATCATATACACGTCCTCGATTAAATTTCCGTGAAGGAAAGCCGTTTTGACATCCATATGCCATATCTCGTAATCGAAATATGCAGCTATAGCTAGTATGATCCTCACCGATTTCAGCATCGCTACCGGCGAGTAAGTCTCGTCGTAGTCAATTCCTTGAACTTGTCCATAACCTTTAGCGACAAGCTGAGCTTTGTGGATCTGAACATTTCCATCCACATCGGTTTTCTTCTTAAAGACCCATTTGCAACCAATGGCCGTTACGCCAGGCGGCGGATCAACCAAGTCCCAGACTTGATTCTTATCCATGGACTTTAACTCGGATCTCATGGCCTCCAGCCATGCCTCGGAATCTGGGCTCACCATCGCTTCCGCATACGTGGCCGGCTCGTGGCTTTCTAGCAACAATACATCACGCACTCTGCACATTCTTTCCGACCTCCGTGGTTCTGGTGCCGCTTCCACTACAGGTTCCCTAACTGACTCCGGTATGATCTCATCACCAGCCAAGCCGTCCCCGAGTGGTCCTCGAATTTCTTCGAGTCGAACCGTCCTCCCACTGGCCTCCCGACTGAGAAACTCTTTCTCAAGGAAAACCCCGTTCCGAGCAACAAACACTTTGTTCTCTTCCCGGTTGTAGAAGCTATATCCCAAGGTTTCCCTCGGATATCCCAGTGTAAGCTTGTCTGACATAAGTCGCTTGACAAATGCTTCACAACCCCAAATCTTTAGAAAAGACAAACTGGGACTCTTCCCGGTCCACATCTCATGTGGTGTCTTGTCTACGGATTTTGATGGTACCCTATTAAGTGTGAAAGCTGCAATTTCTAGAGCGTATCCCCAAAATGACAAGGGTAAATACGATTTGCTCATCATAGACCGGACCATGTCCAACAAGGTCCTATTCCTCCATTCTGACACGCCGTTTCTCTGTGGCGAACCCGGAGGTGTGAGCTGAGGTACTATACCTCGACTTTTCAGATGATCATCAAACTCTGGCTCATGTACTCACCTCCATGATCGATCGCAGAAGCTTTATAGTCTTGCCGAGCTGATTCTCAACCTCGTTCTGAAACTCTTTGAACTTTTCAAAGTCTCCGACTTGTGCCTCATCAAATAGATATATCCATATCTACTCAAGTCGTCGGTAAAAGTCACGAAATCTTGATAGCCATCTCTGGCGGTTGTGCTCATTGGACCACACATCATCACGTGTATAAGCTCCAACAGCTCGGACGCCCTCTCGCAACTCTTTGTGAAAGGAGACTTAGTCATCTTGCCGAGCAAGCATGATTCACATGTCTCGAGCGACCAAGTCGGACGAGTTAGGAGCCCATCATCATGGAGCTTCTTCATGCGTTTCAGACTAATGTGTCCAAGCCGCAATTCCGTAAGTATGTTGGATTTATCTCATTAGGCTTACGCCTCTTGACATTTACGTTATAGACCGGTTCTGTTCTAGATTCAATATAAATAACCCATCAACAATGGGTGCATAGCCGTGGAACATACCATTCAAAAATATCGAACAACCATTGTCCTTTAAATTGAATTCATAACCTTGACTCATCAAACATGAGGCAGAAATAATGTTCGACTAAGTGCAGGAATGTAATAACAATTATTCAATCCCATAATGAATCCGGAAGGAAGTGGAGCTGCATCGTGCCGACCTCCAACGCAGCAACTCTTGCTTTGTTGCCGACCACGATGTCAATCTCCCTTGTGCCACACGCCTAGTTCTTACCAGCCCCGCATCGAGTTGCAAATATGAACAACCGATCCGATATCAAATACCCAAGAGCTACTAGGTATGTCAGCAAGGTAAATGTCTATAACATATGCAACAAGTGTACCTTTGCTCGAAGAAGCATTTCCGGCCTTCTTGCCATGCTCGCAAGCCACTTGCTACATTCCTCTTCCAAATGACCGGTCTCCTTGCAGTGATAGCAAACGGTCTTGAGTCCGGTCCAGACTTTGGTGCAGCGGCCGAGGTTACCGTCTCCGTGCCCTTTGCCTTAGCCTTTTTCTTGGACCAACTCTTCTTGAACTTAGCCGATTTCTGCACCATCAACACTTGATGTGTGCCTTTCTTAATATCCTGCTCTGCCACCTTGAGCATCCCATGTAATTCAGTGAGCTTCTTATCCATGCCATGCATATGATAGTTCGAGATGAACGTCCCATAGCTGGGCGGAAGAGAACCCAGAACTGCATCTGTAGCCAGCTCATCCAAGAGCGGGAAGCCCAAACGATCCAAAGCTTGCACATATCCGATCATCTTGATCACATGTGGGCTCGATGGATCACCTTCCTTCAGCTTGCAATCCATCAAGGATCGCCAGACGTTGAACCTTCGGTCCTAGCCTCGTGTCGAAACATGCTCTTGAGACTCTCGATCATATCGTAAGCCTCAACATTTTCAAATGCTGTTGCAAATCAGGCTCCATACAAGCCAAAGATCGACGGCTGATCTCCGTTGATTCATCAACGTGTTTCTGGTAGGCATTTTTAGCTGTGGCACTAGCATTATCGGCAGGTTCCTCTGGAAGTGGATCCTCTAGAACATGTTCCTTTTTTTTGACCGTAAACAGTAGGGGAACCCCCCACTGTGAAAGAATCAATTAAATGAGGGTGATAAAGTTACATGGTTACTTACAAATCCATTTCCCTTTTGGAAAGGACAGAAAGGCTACTTTATTGGAGTGAGGACAGAAGCAAAGGAATAAAGTTTTTGTGCTTCTCCTTAACTCTATAAGCTAGGAGTGAAAAATCAACCTTGAATCTACTAAACCAAGCAGCACGGGACAGTGCAATCCCTCTAAAGTGTTTGTTGTTTCTTTCTTTCCATATGCTCCACGCCGGAAGGAAAACTTCCATGAAGAGTGGTCTCCCCCAAGTGTCTTTCGTCATTGAGATTTTGGAAACACAAGTCCCCCCTTGTTGCCAGGCAATACCTAGAGTGGCCCAACATTGGGTGCTGATAGAACATCCAAAGAACAAATGCTCTAGGGTTTCCTCAATGTGCTGCCCGCATAGAATGCAATCATGATTGTTCCGATGTTGTAGTGGCTGCTTAAGCATATTCCTTGTGTTTAAACGGTCCGAGAGCAATAGCCAGCCAAAACTTTGATCTTCATGGTTGATTTGGATTTCCAGAGCCAATGAAAGGCACGATGACATTGGATGTCTCGAAAGCAGAAGGCATAGAATTTGTGAGTGGTATAGTGCTTATCTCCCCAAACATACGTCCAGATGTGCTTGTGTTGCGAAGCATTCGACAAAATGACATCCTCGGTGTCCTGTTGAATTTGTCTTACTTCATCATATGCTTGTGGGGATAGGGGTAGATGAAACGCCTCATGCAAAGGACGTAGTGGCCAAGAAATCCTTTACCGAGATGTCCTCCTCAGTGGTGTACGAGAAAGCACGTGGGTAAGTATCAACTAGGATGCCATTACACCAGTCATCTTTCCAAAAGAGGACCGTGGTACCAGTTACCACCTGGACTTGAGTGATTCCACGAAAAATCGGCATGAGCTTGGACACGTCTCCACCAGAAAGAACCGCAGGGATCGGTTGCATGTGGGATCCGACCATCATAATAGGTATCCTTAATAAGCTGAACCCAGGGCACATCCCAGTTGTTGTAGAATTTATGAAGAAATTTTAGGAGAAGAGCGTCACCTTGGATTCGAAGGTCGATGACTCCCAAACCTCCACAATCTTTGGGTTTGCACACCATATCCCAAGATGCCAAGGAGTTACATTTGTCACCTTGATCAGTTTTTTTGGTCCAGAGGCATTTATGTCTAATCTTGTCCAGCAGCTCAATGATTTTAGTAGGTAAGCGCAAGGTGCACAGTGCAAATATGACCAAGGAGGTAATCACAGAGTTGAGCAGCGAAAGTTGTCCACCATAGGAGATCATGTTGAGGGTAGCAGAAAGTCTTCTCTCCACCATGCAAACAAGGGGCATGAGATCAAGGACTGTTGGCCGTGTTGTTCCCAAAGGCAGACCTAGGTATGTAAACGGCATTTTCCCAACAACACAAACAAAAATGTGTGCCAACTGATTGCAACGGTCCGTAGGGCAGTTATTGGGTATAATTGTTGACTTATGAAAGTTGATCTTCAATCCAATGGATGTTGCAAAGTCAATTAAGATGTTTTTCAGTATCAAGGCTTGTCTTGGGTAGGCTGGAAGGACAAGTATGGTGTCGTCGGCATATTGAATTACTGGGTAATCTTGCTGGTTCCTTGCAGGGAAAGGCAGGTGGATTTCATTATGCTAAAGCATCATTAATTGCCGCTGGAGAAGGTCACCTGCAAGGACAAAAATAAGAGGGGAGAGCGGATCGCCCTGTCTCACCCCACATTTGCAGTAAAATTGTCATCCTGGAGTGCCATGAAGGAGGACCGAAGATTTACCCGACGAGAAGATGCACCTAATCCAATTCAGCCATTTGTCATTAAATCCCATGCTTGCCATAATTTCAATCATACCCTCATGTTCGATGGTGTCGAAGGCCTTGGCAAAGTCTAGTTTCAGAAGAATGATTTCCTTTTTTGAAGATTGGCATTGGTAAATGTATTCATACGCCCATGCGAGGCAATCTTGAATGGATCTCCCCTTTAGAAAACCATACTGGTTGCGATGAATTATGTGCAAGATGACTCTTTGAAGCCGGTTCGCCAAGATTTTTGTGACAACTTTCAGGCAGCAGTTGAGTAATGTGATCGGTCTGAAATCATTAACTGAGGCTGGGGAGTTTATCTTAGGGATCAGTGTAATGAATCCATCATTTATACTCTCCAGATTAAGTCCCCCCTCGTGGAATTGATTGCACAATTGATAGAAGTCCTCCTTTATGATGGGCCAACATCTTTTAAGGAAAACCCCAGAGAAACCATCAGGACCAGGAGCGCTATCTGCCAGCATATCCATAATGACCCTATCAATCTCATCGTGTGTGAACGGAAGAGTGAGCTGATCAAGACCCTCAACTTTCTTAATTATGCGTGACAGATCAAATTTCATAGAGTGTTGTTTGGCTGTGCCCATTCTTTGCTTGAATGTTTTGAAAATAATTGATTCCTTGGCAGCATGGTCTTCCACGGTGTCCCCATTATCAGTGGTGAGAGTTGCAATATTATTCCTCCTATATCTTTCCGAGGCCAGGGCTTGAAAAAATTTGGAGTTCTCATCTCCAAATTTGACCCATCTCACCGTGCAACGTTCCTTCCAATATATTTGTTGATATTTGAGTAGCCTCAGTATGTGAGTTTTCAAAAAAATTCTAAAGTTGCCCTCTGGAATTGTTAAAGTTCTTTTGTTTTCCAGCTCATCCAGCTCATTTAGCGCTTTATTGGAGTTTGCAATTGCCACCGAGAGCTTAGAAATCCCTTTGCTCCAATGCTTGAGGTCTCGTCTTAAGTTGTTGAGCTTTCTACATAGGACAACACAGAGTTCGTTGATTTGACCTATTTAGCCTGGATTTTGCCCATCTGTATCCATGAACCCGGGATGATGAACCCAAAGAAGATTCAAATCTGAACAATTTTGAACGGGTATAGACGTTTCAATTGTGACTACACAGTATGCAGGATCGGACACGGGTTTGCCCAGAGGTTTAACCAGGGTTTTGGGATAGGTGGTAGTCCAACTATTCTGGTAAAGAACCGGTCTAATTGTTCGAGTAGTGGGTCCACCTGCATGTTGCTCCAAGTGAAAGAGCGCCCCTTGATTGGTAATTCAATAAGGCTCGTGATCTAATGAAGTCATTGAATATTATCATGTCATTAACATTACCCCTGTGTTTATTACGGTTATCGTGCACGGATGAAGTTGAAGTCCCCACAAAGAGCCGATTTTCATGAGAAGGTATATCAATCTGAAAAAGCCAGCCAATGAAGTGTTGTCGTTGCTCTCCTTGGCAGGGTCCATAGATATTGACGAGTGTCCATTGCTGACCAGATTGTGTGGAGGTGAACCTAGTGACAAGCGCAAAGTCTTCAGAGAACAAGGTGACAGCTGAGAAGATCGAGCTGTTCCACACCGTCGCAATACCACCAGAAGCCCCACGGGAGGCAACAAAATCAAACTGATCAAAATTACGCGGGCAGCAAGATTTAACAAAAGATAGATCAAAAGTGGTCTTTTTTGTTTCTTGCAAGCATACGATAGAACACCCACTAGACTTGATAGCATTCGAAAGCGCCAACTGCTTGTCGTCTGAGTTCAACCCACGAACATTCCAACACAAAACATTCCAGTTTACTAACGAAGACATTTAAAAAAAGAGAGGGTAAACAATCAAGTCGAGGCGTCCGGCTCCTCCTCCAGTGGAGCCATGAGAGCATCTTCAGCGAGCTCGGCAGGGGGTATAGCACAAAGGTTGGTGCCGATGTGCTGAATGACATTGACAGGCGTTGGAGGGGGAACTGGCTCTGCAACAGAGTCACTGATCCTCACAACAGCTGGGACCACCTGAGGCTTATCCTTGGAGGCTTTCATCTTGGTGTCAGAAACTGAATGGGTGCGAAATCCATCATACTTGTTGGAACGGGCACTTCGGCGCAAAGAGATAGAGCATTCAGGCACCACGGCTTTCTCTTTACGATTGTCAGAGATAACAGCTTCATCAAAATGAACAGTGTCAACCCTGTTCGATTGGTCCTGTAACACCTCATCAGTCACAGCAGTAAGGGAAAGCAATTGATTTTCCTGGCTGGATTCCGTAACAGGCAAGTTCTCCAACAATGGTACATCACTAGAGGTATCCGAAACCTCCAAATTGATCTCCTCAGACTGATCATTATACCTAGTCAAGTCCCAATTGCCTGCAGCTGCAAAATTCTCAGTCAAGGCAGGAGCATTATCATAATATGTGATTGTCCGAGTGGCGTCAAGTAATGCTTAAATTCCCATCATTCTCTCGAGAGAGTGAAGTTTGAGCCACACATTTGTGTCTAAAACCATAGTTGGAGCTCAGGGCCATAAGATGCAATTATGGACATAATAGCAGCTTTCGGTAGGTGTTAAACACGAGCATTGGCACACAATCATTCGTAACCATGGCTGGAACAAAATCACCTTGAGCGAGATATGTTTAAGAGCATTCCAAAGATTTGTCTTTGTGAGAGAGATATCCAAAGCATTAATTTCTTGAGGGGTAGCAGGGTAACTGGAAATAGTCAGGTTGGCAGAACTGGATGCCTCCTGGGGCCAGAACTGATTCATCAAGCTAACAGGTACAAGCACATATGATTCAGAAGCAGTAGCACTGGAGTCAGTGCTATCAAGAACATAAATTGAATCATTCCAAGCCGATCCAGGGCTGTCAAGGAGATTGTTCTATGGCACAATTCCATGATTAACTTGCAGCCCTTCCCCAGCTAACCATTCCTGGAAGTTGTAGAGCATGGGTGGTGCCTGAGGTGGCGGTGGGGGCCAGACTCCCCACTCAGGATGAAAATCCACATCATTGCCTTCATCCACAACAACATTTTCACTGTCACTTTCACCCATGTGTGCATTAGCAGCAACATTCTAGAGTTGCCAGTTATGCAGTTGCTCCTGATAAATTTGTTCAGCAGTCAGGCCATTGCCATACAAGGGGTGTGGAATGCCATCAGCCGAGGGTGGGTCTTCACCAGCCGGAGGAACATCAAGCAGGTGTGCATTCCAGTCTGAACTTCTTAAGATGGTAACTACCACAGTACAACTCTGCCTAGGGCCACCCAACTGACGCATAACCAAGCTCTTCGGAACCAAACGCAGGTGAATCACTCTAACTTTAACCAGAACAAACTTCCTATCATTCCTGGGATTATGCCACTCAATCAGACTACCAAACTTGTCAACAGATTTGTGAATGTAGTGCTGTGTCTGGTAGTCATAGGGAAAACCAATGTAAAGGATCCAAACTTCAGGACCAAATGTGGTGAGCCTCATATTTAAAGCAGCATCATGCGGAACAAAAGAAATCACAGTGTATTCATCGGCCTCATCCTCATCTAATTCAAACGTGGTACCAACTACTGCATCTCGAACCAAGGAATCCACAAAACCAAATATGGCAATACCAAGCGGATGATCGTAAACTTCAGTAGGGAAGAACTGAGATTCATGTAGCAAACCTTCCACAGTGTGACGTAGCTGAGCCTTGCGGTGATGAGGGACAAAGCGGTTTGCCTCCGGAATAGCCAGGAAATCATGGCGCAGGGGTGGCACCGGGCCGATCACCATGTCATCACGCACTCGTCGATCCGGCGGTCCAAGCTCAATCGTCATCCCATGGGGCAGGTAGGGTACGACATTGAGGGGGAAATTCACCATGGATGAGGAGAGCGGAGGGGCAGAGGCTGGAGCAGAGGTGGGTACAGAGTGCAAGGCAGAATGCGTATCGGCAGCGGGGGTGGAGGGTATGGGTACCCAGACTCCTCGATCAACGTGCATCGGCCGACAATCAGCCGCCACGTGTCCCTGGTGGCCACTGTATGAGCATCGTGCGGTCATCGTCACCTGACTAGCCAGGGGGTCATTAATACACTTTCCCATAAATGAGTGATTTTGATTATCCGATGTGTTTGACAGAATATTTTCTACCATCCTGTTATTGATTGAAGACCGGTGACAATCATGATAATCAAGCAATGAATCAGAATAATTAGGTAAGCCCTCTAAATGAGTATCGGTAGCATCAATGTGCAAGCCTCTGTTAGGTAAGAGTTGATTTGTGCCATTTTTATGCGCAATATATTCATATGGACCCAGGGCAGAGTGTTTGGGCCGCCAACATAGTCGTGTTACGTTGGGCCTCTTGCAGTTCTTGTTAGTATGGCCTAGGCAACCGCAGTCATAACATCGGTAATGGGCTGGGCAGGCAAAGAAGAGATGGTCGGAAGATCCACAGGTGACACAAGCCGATGTATGTACTTGGGCTGGCGCAAGAATTGGACATGTGCATGGCCTATCAAAACATACAGAGCAATAATTGCCCGGGCATTTAATTGCCAAATGATCATTATCTCCACAGATTGAGCATATCATTAACGTGTCATAAATAAATTGTGGAGACGGGACAGAGGAAATTTTCCAAATGGAAGCAATCTTGTCCTCCGAGATTCCAGCGTTATGATGATCCAAAATATGTCGCAGCATGAAGCGGGAAAGGAGTTTCCATTCCTCGAATTTGAATTTATGACCCATAAATTTCCCCTTGATAGTCTCCGAAGAATTATTGCAGGGCGGTTTGAGATGAATTTTGAATCCACCAATATCCAAGGCCATTGGTAGGGTCTCATTAGCGACAACCTCCATATTATTAGCATTGATTGGGCAGTGAAAGCTGCCAAGAGCTAAATTAGCCGGTAATGAATGTTCCCTAGAATCTAGGGATTGAACCATAGCAGTCACCGGAGCTAGCCGGGCAGCCGCCGCCGACGAGGATTCCGGTAGATCATCCCCACAGCTAGGAGCAGCAATAAGACCAAATTTTGATAAAACCTCCATGGATGCAGCATCACAAATGTTTCCCTTCTGAGTAAAAGGTAGCTTAGATTTGATCGCCATAGGGGAACGAGCCAAAACCTCAGGAATTGGTTGATCAAGATGCCAACTTAAACATGAATCCTTGGAAACACCAATATCAGGATGGTAGAGACTAAAATGACAGACAAAATCCGGCCAAACTTTGTCCTTGAGACCATAGATGAAATGACCAACTCTATTAGAGGCAACTGAAAATCTGTATCTTCTTCCATGCAAATGGATCACATTGAGACCAGAAGGAAGACCACCAATACAACATTGGAGAGCCACAACAACTGATTCCTCATTGAGCAAGAAGGAAGCCGAAGAGAAGTGTACCACCAAGAAAAATTCCTTGGTTCCACCAGAGGGGGAAAAATGGACAGAAGAACCAAAACGTCGACGCACCTGATCCGCGAACACCAGGCCGGGGGAGAAATCCCAGTGCAAGAGTCCCTCCATTGAGCCCTAAGATCAGGGAAGTTGTGGCCGCCGGTGCCGGAGTGGCAGCCGGCGTGAGAGGGGAGGTGGCCTCCGGGGCCGGAATGGCCACCGGCGGTGGTCTCCTTGGAGGAGCCTAGAGGAGGAACATGTTCCTTTTTATCGTGCTTGAGAACAATTCTCATATTTCTATACCAGGTGGTAAAGTTTGTTCCATTTAGTTTATCCTTTTCCAGAATTGATTTCAATGCAAAGTTGGGTTGAGCAGGTGGTGCCATTGATCTACAAATGAAAATATGCAATCACTAAGCAATGTGTTTATGTAGAGTAATTCTACCCTAAACATAAATACTCCCACTGAAGTCAGCATCCCTCCGCAAACTCTCAGTGATTCAGGATCCGACTAGCGCATGCGACTAGTGAGCTTTAGCATCACTGCTAGCCAACGTACCTATCCGGTAAGCAACTCCTTGCTAATCGTATCTCTATACGACTCCTGTCGGTTGGGAGGTATCTCATACCCCGGCTCCCAACCTTCTTTGCCACAAGGCCCAAAACCATTTTGATAGCCTTGTCAAGTTAACCTGATGCACTGCATGTCCGTGTCTGACACGAACCCTTCAGTTCAAGGATACCCAGCAGCACCCCAATTTTATGAGCCCACTACTAGACGTACTTGACGTGCGAAGGTGCAACATCGGGGATGGCAATTCGCTTGATATTCATGAGGGATCATTCTATCATTTTAACATGCATAGAAACAAAGAAGCATAACAATCACAAATATAATACATATTGGGAAATAGTATGGCTCCTTCATCGACGTTCTTCCAGGTGGGCTCCGACTCCGATGACCATCTACGAACTCCATCTTGTTTGTCACGCCGGGACGCCAAGCCACCAACCTGATCTCTATTATCCAACTACTACAACTAGTAATGAATTTACATAGAGTCACAAGTCGACACGCAGGTCGTTATACATTATAATGACAACACTTTGGCTCCTGCGGGCTTACAAACATGACACGCAGGCCACGTATAAATTACACACATGCATCACATACACATGAGCCATACTATTCACATCAAACCTGCAAAACAAGGTTATGCATAGAATCGCATTCTACCGGTTTGTGTGTCGAGTACGAAATACACGGCGCTACGCACATGGCGGTCCCGAAGGGGCAGCGCCCCTCACGGGTGCGGGCAGCGCCCGATGTTTTCGGAAATCACAGATCACATCTGAACTCCGATCACGCCGAATTCTCTGATCTGACCGATCTTATCGATCATTGCGGCTCCGATTCGGATTTACGTTTCACTGTTAACCCCGATGGCGGATGACCGACCGGTAGGGGTAGATCGTGTCACGCGACCTCATCGATCGATTTACGTAAAACATAGCCTCAATAATCCCCATGTGCAGTTGATCACATCAACCGTGCATATAGCCGATCTCTTCAAGGACAACAGATTTCATCCGCCTCCACATATCTAATATGCATACGATCTGAATCCAAATCCTATAAGAGGCTCGATACCACTGTTGGGTTCTCACGGTAGGGTGCGCTCAAGCGCAAATTAAAAATTCCTACGCGAGAACATCCAGGAACATGCTACGGGAGATGGATCACAGTTCGTTACCACTAGACGCGCAATGTCGCGGCAGCGGAAGAAGAGTTGGGGCAGCGCTGCGCCGATCATCTCCTCCTCGCTCGATCTCCTCGAGCGCCGGGTGTCCGATCTAACGTACGAGTTCGCCGGAGCGGCGCAAGTGCACCGCCTCTAACGGTATCCGCGCGTGCGGGAGGAACATCATGCGGCGGACTGCTAGGTCCGAACACACAGACGGCAGCGAGTGGAGGTGGCTATTCGCAACACATGCAAACCCTAGTCGCAGCGCCGAAGCGATCAACCGCATGAGTGTGCCGCACCTCCACTTTATATAGGCGTCCGTCGCGGGCTCAACAATTGGGCCTCGCACGGACCCTAAAGCCCAAAGTCTAGTCGGTCACGTTCCTAGTCCAGTTCGGATCACATCCGACCAGTGTCCTACGAACCGACCTCGTAGGTTCCTTCCCTTGCTGCGCGACCCGTTAGGTTCAAGTCGGCTTGGTCACAGCTCGATCACCTCCACCTGTACGGTTGGTAGCGGCCTCTAGCAAGGCGTGCATGACCAACAAGCGAGACGATGAAGCTGGTTAAGCTAACCAGCATAACGTGTCACACTTCGTTCCCTTTGCAAGACGATATATGTTGTCGGGCTCAAGCGAGACTATCATTCTTGTGCTAACCCGACCTCTTTCTCGCTTCAAAGGATACCGACCACTATCCAGATTATCTCATAATCCTTGTCGCATGGCCATGCTGTTCCTGGTCGGATCACACGAGGGGCCCAGAGTATATCTCTCGATCGGAGGGCAAATCCCATCTTGCTCGACCATGTCTCGCAGCATGGGATTGGACAAACCGAAACCTACCTTTGTAACTACCCGATCCGCGGAGTAGCGTTTGGTCGACCCAAAGCAAGTCTATCACCTTCTCGAGTACATGCGCGGCTCAGGTCTTAGGACATAGAACGTATGTTGTACTAGAGACTCACAGATGACATATCGCTGCGTCTCATAGTTGGGTCTGTCCGACTCGGACCTTATCTCGACTCGGATCGACCACGTCAATCCGACCAGACCCTTCCAAGTCCATATTATCCGGTTAGCATCCAATGCTCCATGGCTAGTGAGACCAAGCCATCGACCGTGTCATATGCCAGTCTAGCCGGCTGCGTGTCCACACAGCCCTTTCGACTAGGGACCTTTTAGGACAGTCATCATACAATGCATATTCCCACAAACAAGTCACGTACTTGCTGATACACATCATTGATAATGTCCAAGGACTATCTTTATTCATAAACACATAGGAAATATCATCATACATGATTGCCTCTAGGGCATATCTCCAACACAAGCAAAGTGCGGAGGGGCAGCCATAAGCAAATGTGCTGATGCTCCGTGGCCCGAGGGCTCTTTTCAAGAGGAGCTTGGTTTGTGGCAATGGGAGTGGTTTTATATCACCGCTCCCAGGGGTACCAAATAGGTGGCGCTCCCCGCCTTCCGCTCAGGTCCACCACAGCGGCCGGGCGTCATGGGTCAACAAGGGGCTCGACTGGGGCCGCCCAAAGACGTTCCTTTGCTGCAGGCCGATTCGAGACCTCCAAGAAAGAGAGAGATCAATCTGGCTGCAAAGTGGCGCAGGTTATGTTAATCCGGCGCCTCCCGCCCTGCAAACGTCGCCTCCGCCTGTGGAATTTAATCCGGAGGGACCACGAAGCTCTCCAAATTTTATGGGCACGACGCCTGGTGGAGATGTATAAACTGTTCTTCTGATCACAAGAGAAGTGTCCTGACCTGATCGAGGACGCAGGACTAAGCTGCAATCGCCTGAGATACTCAAGTAATTAGTCCTGTAACCGGACAAGCTATTCATTCATTTATCATATATATATGCCTTTAAAGGAGCTGTTTCTTGAACAGAGTGGATAGCCAAGGCAAAGTTAATAAGGTGTCCGCTCCCTCCCAGAGACCACGCGGATCCCATGCCGACCAAGATGTTGAAGGCGCATACTTTTGAAGAAGGCGAAGGGGAGCGGGAAGCAACTTCCTCACGAAGGAGGCTATCAAGGAAGGAGAGATTAAAAGTCCCATCTTTCGAGGAGAGAAGAGGACCGCTTCGGAAGATCCAGAGGTCAAGGCCTCAAAGAGGGAAAAGGAATCTTCGTCAGAGAGTCCGGCGCTGGGAAGTAACCCAGCTACACTATTTCCCCAAGGAGATCAGCCCTCCAGCGAGCCGTAAGTAAAAAGAAGGGGTCTTGTAAATAAGGAACATCCCTGCATTTATTTATGAAGATAACTGAAATTGTATCTTGTAGTTCGGGACCTCACCCTTCTCACTAGAGCTCGTCTTCGGGGATCTTTCCGATATGATGGAGAGCGAACGCCCACCTGTCGCACCCATAGTGCAGGCGACGACCGAGGTGTCGCCGCGAGGGTTCTCAAGTCCGCGGGGCCGGAAGGTCAGCGCCAATCGGGCGGCGGCCGAGGAGCGAAGGATCTGCTCGGCGAAGCGGTTATCTCAAGATCACCGTGTTTAATGGGTATGGTGGATTGAAAGAATTGCATCCGGGAGAGTGGATTGCGAAGCCGCCGTAAACTTATCGACGGGTTCGAGGTACGCAAAATGATGTACCTTCCGCGCTTATGCATATAGAATGCCCTCAGATAGATAGTAGCCCCGAGACTCCTGTGATGTTGTCAAAATTGACAGCTGCGTCGAGGATCATAATCTCGTTATAACATATCGCCGCCATAAACAGGTGGCGGGCGCCCAGCGGCCACCGGATTGATGAATATGCCAAACTCAAAGCGGCAACTTGATGAGGCGGATGCGGACATCGCTACCGTCAATAAACGGTTTGACGAGTCGCAAGGCGCGATTCTTTTACGCGACACCGGTAAGGGAGCCCGACGCCTGTCTTACTAATTTTATGCTTAATGCAGATGGTGCCGCTGCGTGGAGGAGCTGCGGGCGGAACTCGCCGAGCCAAAGAGCAAGCCAGAAATAGTAATGCAGCCGCTTAAGGGCGGCCGAACAGCTAAAAGTCGAACGGGCTGCTCACTCAAGCAAAGAGGAAATGGCCGATATGGCTTAAAGTTGAAGAATGCTGCCGATCGCTGCAGGTTCTTGAAAGAGAACGCAAGCGGAGCAAGAGGGCTTGAAAAGGCCGCCGCCAATCCAAGAATGCCCATTCGCTTTGAGAGCTGCCAATGAGGAGCTGAGTCGTGCCGGGCAATTGCGGCCGGAAACCTTTTCGCTGGAGGAAATATACTGGATCCAAAGTATGCTCAATTGACAAGTTGTGGAGTTCGAGGATGCTGATCTGTACTTAGCGGCGAAGCGCCATGGACGCTGCTGAGCACTTCCGAGGCCGGAAGGCATGTAAGGGAAGAGCTATATTGGTCGCAATTCCATAGTCCGGAGCGCCTTCTTCCGCTGACCGATCGGTTGGCCGAATGGGCCGAGCTGAATCGACTATCCGGACTTGTCATGAAGCATGTCATGACTCATTTGTGGCGGCGCGACCCCAGCCGACGAGTTATTTTGGTTTAGTGCAGCAGTTCTTGGTGCGGTATTGCGCATTGACGCAATGAAGCGTCGGCGTAGTATTGAGGAGCGCGATGGCTCGCCCGTGTCAAGACATACTGGCAGATATGAAGGCCACCGACGCTAGTATCCCAAGATTCGACAGATGTTTAGTACCGCCGAGCACTACTTTGAGGAAGTTCCGGGCGCTTTTTAATAGAGACGCAGGTTTCGGAAGGATATTATGTTTGAATGACATGTATGATTTGTGAAAACAATGTTTCAATATGATGTAAGAGCTTTTTATACTTGTGCGCTCAAGTAGTAAACTACCCCTGTGCGGCCGTTTATGTATATGTATATATAACCTGAAAGATGGCAGTCCTTGGCTTCAGCCCCCACGCACATAGTGCGCGGGTGTTTGCAAAGAATGCGCTTTTTCACAATTAATCCAACGTCTTGGTCCTGTTAAGGAGGTGGTAGCATCGCAAACTAGGCAACCGAACTATAATGCTTTATCACTTTCACTTAGCCATAGGAGTTCGAGGGTGGGGCTACTATATAGCCCCTGGGGGCACCGCACTCTCCGAATTCAAAAGCGCGACAGTATGCTCGATCGAAAACCGGTCCTTCAGCACGCGGCGAATCCTAAACATCTGGCGAGTCATCGAGTGGTTTACCGCCTCGCTATATCATGACAGCTATTTTTCGCTTTCATCGAGGCACTCGCCCGGCCAACTGGGCACAATCGCAGAGTTCTCCGGTGTCGCGTTAGCCGATAGAACGGAACGTAAGGCAAAAACGCAGGAGCCGTGTCGGGGAGAGCTGATCGTGTCCCACGAAGAGCACCTATGGGACCTTGGTCCTTGTGGTTCGGAGGGGGCGGAGATTGCGTGAAAGAGCGGATCGAGGCGATGCACGCGAGCGGATTTACCCAGCTTCGGAGCTCTCCGGAGAGATAATACTCCTACTGCTGCTTTATGGATTATCTTGTGTTCTTGCTAGGGAGCAATGCGGGCTCCCAAACCTAGCCTGAGGTGAATGTGATGAGCTAAGCTCCGGGCTAGACCTAATTGAGCCGAACCGAACCCCCCCTACGTTGCCCTTGGGCCTCCTTTTATAGGCACAAGGGGTTACCACATATGGCAAGTAGACAAGGGTAAGATAGTAAAAACATAGGTTGATACACCGCTTTGTACAGTGTACAGTAGTCTATACCAAACTCTGATGGCAAGGGACAAGAGTCATCAATGCCCGCCCGGCCGCCTCTTAACAAAGGTAACAGTGGACCGCTGCGCGCCTGCCGCTTACACGATGGTAGCTTGTCATTGCCTCGTCGCTACTCCCACTGGGTGCGGTAGCCTGCTGACACGCCAGACGGAGAGCCCCGTGGTGACACGCTTGGCGTGAGCTGGAGCGGAGATGAAGAGAGGTCGCCTCGCCCGCAAGCGCTTTGCCACGAGTGAACCTTTGTCGCGCTTTTGTTCGGGCTACCGCCAGCCTTTCCCGCAAGCTCCTCTTGCCGTGGTCTTGGTTACTTTGTTCTTGAATGGTTTCTCAAAGTGCAGCCGAGACCTTGGCGGAATCATCGTCGGCTCGGCCAGGCGCGGCCAGAATCGTCTGCAGACGAAGTTCGGGGTACTAGGGTACCCCTACCAGTACACCGACAGAGCCTCGGCTCGGGCCACACACGGCGCCAAGCTTTCTTGGCCAGGCCCAAAACAAAGGTAACGGGCATGCGTGGTCTTAATTACCTCGTTATTTGCCTTTGGGCTCACCACGCCTCCCACTTAACGGCACGCACTGTCGACGTGGCGCCGTGGGGAGATCGCTTTTTAATGGAAAATCGAACGCCTGCCCCCTCTCCCTTTATAAGCTGGGGAACCGGCAGACGCCCACTTGCCCTTGCTGTCACATCGTAAACCCCCGCCGCTTTCCCCTTTCTTCTCGAGCCCAAAGAGAGCGACGCCCGCCTCCATTGCCACTGGTGCCACCAACGCCCGCTTCTCCACCACCACCCTATGGTCAAGGCGTCGACAAGGGAAAAGGCGGAATCGCCGAGGCGCAGCGTCATGGGCGCCTGGCGGAAGGAGCGGCCTTCTTCGATCCTCTCAGCTCAACAGAAGGAGCTGGCGGAGCTGTATTATTCTAATGGTCGACGGAGACCCCTGGGCGCATCCGCCGCACGTAGGGTCATCTCCGCCACATCTGCCAAGGTCTCCATCGTACCCCCTTCGCGATGCTCCGGGTAAGGCTCGCCTTTTTCCTCAATGTTTCATCGATGTCATGAACACATATGGCCTGCCGCCTTGACTTTTACTCCCCAACGCCATTTCTTACCATGGTCAGTTGCACATCTCTCGAGAACTTTGTCGGGTCCACCCAAACGTCGCACTCTTCCGCCACTACTTCTCACCCCTGCAGAGAGAGAGGAGAGCCGCTGTCGAGAGGTATTGCATGGATCTCTAGGATCGGCAAAAGGAAGCGATCTTGACGGAGAGTTGCGCAGCAAGTGGAGGAGTGGAGGGCTGATCGGTGCTGGATCTTAGAGGAGGAGCCGCAGCCTTTACCGCCTGCGCAAGACCCCATAGTTCGTGGGCACGATTGTAGCAACTTTGCGCCGGAGGATCTACAAGTGTTGAAGATTGCCACGACTAGGATTTTATGCCTCCGCAAGTGTGGCTTACCGTGGGAGCAGTTTATGAGACTTCCTTCACGATTGCGCCTTGCAGGAGAAAGGGAGGCCTGCTTGGGAATTCCGTAACGCGGGCAGATATTATGAGGCTGCGCCCAGGTTTGAATTGGAATTTCACAACCCCGGAGCTTGATGGCATGCCGCGGAGCTGTTCAAGCTCAAGCGGATAACCCCGGATGGTGCATGTTGCCGAGGGAAGTTGTGCCCTTGTGCAACAACTCGCCGCTGATAGCATCCGCGAGCATGTTGCCAGCGATTCCCATGGAATCGCTCCAACTTGGCAGGAGCTCACGCCGACGACGCCGCAGCAGCTTTCTTCGACAACTTGGTTGAAGCGCAGATCCGCCGCCGACGAGAAGAGGCGGCTCACCCGCGACACCACAAGGTTGGAGGAGGCTGCAGCTGTTGCCACGCCGCTTGGGTTCATCACTGTCGAGGAGGTAGAGAGGGCCGAGGCGGCAAGCCTTGGCCATCGAGAGGAGTTTGTGGTGAAGAGGAGCAGATCGAGTCCCGGCTAACGAACCAAGTGATCCTGCCGGGCGCTTTCCTCCGCCGCCAAGTAGCTTGTCAGCAGGAGGAGCCTGGCCCCGCCAAGGAGACGCCTGCAAGACCGGAGAAGAGGCGGGGGGGCATACGGTCCAACAGCCTGTGGGCCCGACGCGCTTCCTACCGGGTAAGCATCAAGCTGCTGCTGAGCGCCTCATTCGCCACGGTGATGGGCGCGGGTCTTCGAGTCATGGCCCCGCACCCGCTAAGCGCCCGAGGGAATCTTTCTCTAACTGGTCGCACCGAGCGGAGTTTGATCTTCCGCCTTAGCTCCGAGGGAAGAAGAAGAAGAGTAAGATCTTGTCGCTGCTACTTGTAATCTTCCGATTTATTGTTTCATCTTATATCCGACCGCTTCACTCAATCTCCTCCTTGTCCGTGACGTTAGCTCGTGAGGGCGCCAAGAGGGCCAAGACCTCGTGGTTGTCGCCCCAGATGATCTCCCCGTATGGCTGTGGGGCATGTCTGAGACTCCCTTTGCCGGACCCGCAACCTCCATCAGTAGCAGCCTCTCAAGACAACCCCCATCGTAAGTGTTTGGTTTACTTTACGGTTCGTGTGCTTGGGTGCTTTTCTTATCGATATCCGACTTGTTGATCTGTAGGAGCAGAGCAGCCTCCTCATCAGAGGCCCTGCCACCCTCAAGTTCTCCTTGCTTCAATTCACGCCGCTGCTGGGAGAACTCTCGCCAAGGGAGCGCTTCTCCGCAAGGGAAACCTCTCCGGCTAGGGGAGCTTCTACTACAAGGGAGTCTGACACGGGCGGCGCCGACGATCCTCCTATATGAGATCATGCATAACAGATCCCATCGCGGTAATCTTCTTGACTAAAATTTCCCTTGGTCTTTGCTTTTGAGCATTTTCGACTCGTTTTTTTCTTTTTCGACACGATCCGCCACCGGAGAGCCTATGGAGATCGAGGCTGCCATGGAAGAGGACGCCATGGAGACAACCACGATGCCGCCAA